>CAWUFW010000181.1:5172500-5471171 GCA_963921515.1 Calotriton arnoldi
CGGGGCGGGGTATTGAGGGAGGGGGTTGGTGGGAGCGGGACCTGGAGGCGCTGCCTGGCAGAGGTTACAATACCAGCCGCTGACCTTGAGCAGTGCCGTTTCTTCATGGGTCTCGGCTACATGGGACCAGTAACGTAACGAGCACAAAGGGAGGAACCCTGGGGCTGTCCCCGAGCAAGCACAGTAAGCACTTTTCAAGGACTGGAGAGGTGACGCCATATATCCCGGCCCTTATTACTTATAATGTGATTATTATTTACACATCAGTATACCTAGGTTGGGCGTCATAACCAGTGCTTTAAATGGGCCGGTACTGTCCGGTACGGAGTACCGGCACTTTTTTATTTTGAGGAGGAGAGTACCGGCACTTCTCAATAGAAATGCAATACTTTTAATTGCAGGTTACAGGCACTTCTCAGAAACAAGCAGGTACTCTGCTACAGAGTACCTGCACTTTTATTTTTCCATTTCAAGCACTGGTCATAACATCATACATGTGCTTGGGTCTGGCACAAGCGAGCTGCACTGCAGCATCGTAAAGCGTCAAGATATTGGAATGGGGGAGGGGCAGAAGTTCAGCCCATCAGTTAAAATGCTGAAGCGGAGTCCACAGCTCTAACGATTGACTGGCCAGAGCCTGGTGTGGTTGTCAGTGAAATGATTGGAGGGGGAGGCAGATGTCTAGATATGCAGAGATGACTTTGAATTCTTCTTTCAGAAGATGTGGCTCTGCAACCCAAGGGGGAACGCGTGCTTTCTCACTAAAGTCGCCTCCTTTCATCATTTTCCTCCTATGTGAATCCTGTAGCATGGTGAACATGAGGTGCGGGCTTTTAATTGGCCAACAGGGAGTGCAGATAGACGTGGAAAAAGATACCAATATGAAACAGGATGCACTTTGCATAGTGACTGTTGCATCAAATGGGGCCTGTGATTGAAAACGGAAGTATCCTTGGGGTAGCCGTGTTTCATGGTCTTATAATGACATCGAGGTTTCCCGAAGTCTGACTGATTTCGCAAGAAATCCGAAATGCCGTTTTCTGTCGCAAATACGCGCAACCTGCCATGCAGTTTTTGCACTACATGTTCATATATTTTGTTTTTACAATTTTCCTCTGTCCAATGAGTTTGTTTCTTTCTGTAAACGTCAGGAAATATATTTCACGGTTATGACATCTTTGCTGTGTATAGGGAATTCTCAAACCACATAGTTATGCAATAACAATAGGAAAACATGAACTAATATGTGCGCTGGAAGATTAAAGCTCTGTGTATAAATTATATATCTATATAACTAAATAATGTGTAAATGGTTGGGGTTTATTTAATAGAGGATACATATAACAGGTAACTGAGAAGCATGGTCCTATATTGCCATCGAAGCGTTCTAGTGACGTCATCAATCATGAGGACGAAGTCTGTGTAGTTTGTAAATGTAACAATAACCCCGGAAGACACCAGAAATGTCTCAACGTACCATTTATTTATCTAAGACTTATGTTTAGTGCTGTCTTATGAGCACTACAGGATGCACTTTGTCTGTTCTGTCAGTTGGGTGCCCTTTCCATCCATATTTCAGTCACCGCTGTCAACGACCCCTAATGAGTATTAAACATATTCAGTGCCGTAATGGAAACTTGAGGGGGACCCCCTGCAAAGTACATGGAAGGGCTCCCCTCCAGACTCACTCAGGAGCTCTCAGGCCAGGGTACTGCACTCAGGGGGCCCCCTGGAGCTCAGGACCCCCGCACTGCCGGGGCCTTTGTTACACCACTGACCATATTCAAAGTCAGTGGTAATCTTTACTAAAAGCAATAACATCGCTATACGAAGAAACACTTGGGTATGGGTCAAAACGAGTGCTAACACAGTGTCCTCAAAAATTCTCACAGACAATGGTCTTAAACAGGGCTGTTTACTGGCTCCTCTTCTATTCAATCTCTACACTGCAGATATGGGGGCCGCTCTGCAAGACGCCTTCCTAGTTTCTCCAAGGCTGGGCAGGATGAGGCTGCCGGGACTACAATATGCAGATGATACTGTAATAATGGACCATACTACAGTTGGTCTTCGGAGAGCCCTGAATGCGCTGGATTGTTTCAGCCAAGATAACCATTTACTGATTAATCAGGGGAAGACCAAGGTAATGGTGTTTGGGAAACACCAGCACAAAAAGCAAGCCCATTGGTTCATTGGAGACCAGTGAATCGACACAGTAGCAGCTTATAGCTATCTTGGGGTATGGCTCTCAGAAAGGGCCACCTCAAATATTCCTCTAAAACATCTTAAAACCAAGGCCAACAACGTTACTCATCTGCTAAGACAATTAAGCCACCATTTGTTAAGTACAACAGCTGAGCCGAAACTGACAGTCTTAAGAGTAAAACTACTTCCTGCCATCAGCTATGGTCACCTGGCCTTTCCCGGAGAGCTGGACAAGTTCCTAAACACAAGTCAAATCAAGGCATAAAAATCGGTGTTGCAAATCTCACGAGCAGCAAGGAAATCAAGGCTAAGATTGGAGCTTGGCCTTCGGAGACCGGACCTGATAGGCCAGGGGGACCTGATAAAGTTATACATCAAGACCTTGAGGGCTCTGGAAGACTCACTTAGACATCAACTAAGGTCTGTTCTCGAAGAGACAGGGACAGCCTGGCAGACTAGCCTCAGCCAGGCCATCACCACTTTAAAGATAGAGGCAGCAAGTCTACAACTATCCGAAATTCCTGAATACTCTTGGAAGACAGCGGTGAATAAGCAGGTCCTGGAAACATCATTTGCTCTTGACATCGAATCCTTCAACACCAGTCCGCTCACAGAACCACTGGACAATTCATATATTTTGGGAAAGGCTCAACCGTACCTGCGGGAGGCCCTGTCAGTGGAGGCTCGCAGGAAAATACTCTCCATGAGACTCATCACGCTAGGTATCACAGATTTTAACCCAGCGTGGGCTCGTAAGGGGGTGAGCATCGAGTGCAGGCTATGTCCGTTTGTTAAAGAATCCTGGCTACACCTTCTGTGCTGCTGCCCTAAATTGAACAAAGAGCGCCGGCACCTTCTTCACCTGCTGCTCATTGCAAACGGAGTAAGGACCTGCAGGGAGGCCTCGGTTTTGTGTTTCTCAGACTCAACGGCAAGAAACTTACACATATAATTAGAAGTGCCATAAAGGAGGCGTCACAGCTAGAGGCTGCTTCTGCACTAGTTTGATGGCCCTCTTTCATCTCTTGCTATCTGGGTATCACAAAGTGGTGATTGTGGCCGGGGGGACCCTGTTAGGCATCACTAGAGTCAATACTTTTACTCAAAGCTCATTTTTCATAATTTTTGAATTGCCCCAGTTTTGAAACTATTTTTAAATAAACCCCACAGAGCGTGTACAAATGAATCAAGGAACCCAAGCCCTCGTAAGGCGAAATTGTTCTTAACAATTGTTGTACTCTAATAGATGTTATTATTCTTTTTTTCTTTTTTTACTGTAATGATTTTAATTAATCGAACAGTTAATAAATTCAATATATTTCTATATTTCAGTTAGTGGTAACCGTGTGGGCTGGATTATGTGTGCCTGTTGAAAGAGAGCTGTGATAAATCTATTTTGCATTGATTTGCAGTTGCATTTCAGTACAATACATTAGAAAGTTAACTGGCGCCTGGTACCTTGTTGAAGGGAATGAGAAGGAGCATAGTCCCTCTAACAGGTGTTCCTGGTTGAAAATCTGCCTCCTGAAAATCATTGTTGTAAATAAGTTCCTGAATATCTACAAGATTGGCTGGTGCCAGGGTAGTTGTGGTAGGTTTTTAAAGAGCTGTAGCCCACCTGCCACTAGGGCCTTACCTCTGCCCCACATCCTGTTGGTGGATAAGAGTGGAATGACTCAACCTAAGGTCTCTGGCAGGTTGGCATGGGGTGCAGTTTTTGAAGGTCGCTAGGTTCTTTATCCTATATTGCATTGTGGAAGTTATGTAAGGTTTTGAATGTGGTTCTTTGCTCCACGAGTAACCACTGTAGGACATTAAGAGAGAGAGAGTCACAGATGAGGTTTCTTGAGACTGAAGCACAGTTTAGCCACTTTAGTCTATATTTTCTGTGGTTTCAGGTTTTGTTGAATATTTTTTGTAGCTCAGGTTCTGTTTCTTGAGTAATCCTATGCGCATGGCTTGAAGTACTCCAAGAAGAGAAGTTATGTTATGACTATTTGCAGAGCACACTATTCACGTGAGATTGTATCCAGGCGCTAGCTAAGAAGGGAACTGATGTGGCTGAATCTGAGGACTAGGTAAAGAGCCATGTCTTCAGTTTCTTGCAGTATTCACGGACTGAGAAGGCAGCTCTGAAGTGCAGGGGGAGGTTGCTGGGAGGTCATTGAGTGCGAGGTATGAGAAAGGGCGTCCGCCGGCTCTAGCTCTGCAGATGCGGGGGATGTGAGTGAGCAGGTGGCCCGCGTGGATTAGGTTTGTGCAGTGTTTTCTTTGAGTAGTGACAGGATTCTTTGTGAGTAAGTTTAATGTGTAGATTGGATAATTTGGTGAAGGGAGCACAGCTATCCAGACCTGTAGATAGTAATTTGTCTCAAAGTCCCCCTCTGAAACCAGGAGCTGTAAAGAAAGTCTAGGACCTTAGAAGCGCATATGATACCCGATCCACAGGCTATATGGAGATTCGGCCTTGCTTCACCTGCCTCCTGCTGCGACAAATCTCAATTACGGTGTCCATGATGGGATAATGCTCACCTTCCCGGTGCTTGGGTCCTTCTGTGACTAGTTGGTGGAACCTGAAGTTGAGGTGTCACTGAGGAGACTAGGGAGCTGGGAATGAAATAAGGAGTACGCAAGCTATGTCCTGCAACTGGAGTACCGGCAAGTATGAGAACAACAGATATGTCGTCAGGAGACTACAAAGGACTCCGCAGTACAGAGGAATTTCTGCATAAGGCAGTGGATGGGGCACACAATTCCTGAGGCAGTGTACTGTGGCTGAAGTGACTAAGATAACATCTGTACAGAGTTGTGAACACTGAACACTTATTAAAAGTGAGGTCGCCAGGCAAAACAGAGAGCATTAGAATGAGATAAGCCCAGCACACCGCGAGACTGAAAAGGAAGAGGCGCTCCCTGCAGAAGATATAGCAGTCCTGCTGGCACAGCTTCAAATGACGTTTGAAAAGGAAGCCCTACAACTCTAGGTCTAACATTTTTGAAGTTTACTTTTTTGAGAAGTGTAAATGCTTCCGTGCCTTAATTCTTGTGAGTGAATGACTTCCACGTTAAAAAAACCCCATAGAAGTCAATAGTTAACTTAGGCGCCAGGAGAAACCTTCTGATTTCAATTTGCCGATACTAAAAGTGAAACAGAGGGCTAAACAGCCAGTGGGATTTGTAAGAGTCCCAATCTGGGCAGAGGTAGTGGAGGCAATGACTCAGGCAGACATTGAAGGAAAGAAAAAATTGGACTGGAGCTTTGTGGAATTTTGACTTCCCAGCTCATGCTTTTGGAGGCTTTTGACCTTTTCTGTAAAAAGAAAATCCTCTCAAAATGTCTTAAATACAGGACAGTTTGTCAGCAAACCTTTACTTCTTAACCTCAGGCCCAGTCTAAAGTGACCCACTTTAGACAGTTCTTGAAATCATGGCTCTTTGTAAGTAACCCCCAATACTGCCCCTTTCAGGTTTACCCTTATTTGTTTAATTAGCGCCAAGAAGCTACACGTTCGAGTGCTTTACAAATAAATCAACATAGCTTTAAATTAATATAACATTGTAGATTGAAATGAACAACTTTGTTCTGCCTCAACTATAGTGCAGATACATCAGAGAATGAAACGCAGGGATAAATGCTTGTGGGATGCAAGACTATGTATCCCGGAAGTGCTGGAGGGCGCCAAGGCCTTTATCACACCATTATTGACCAGTTGTGGTCACCAAGGCATACAGGCGTCTTCTGAAGGGATAGATTGGACGCTAATTGAGAAAAGCACAATTATTGGCACTCTGAAAAAATCCAGCCATAGAAATAACCCATTCTGAAAGCTGAGCAGGCAGAAAGAGATACTCATAGACCAGTGCCAAAGTCTGTAGATGTCTAAAGCGTAAGAAATATTTTTGAGTTTGGTGAGGCATGATGGCAAAATTGAAGATGAACTAGCTGACTGGAGAATATTTTTGTGGGCCCACTGAATCCACAAGATGATTATCTACTTTTGTAGCCACAAGATGTTGAATTAGATGTCAGAGACAATGTTTTCCATCTGTGATCTTCTGAGAAGCGATCTAATAGGTCAGATAAACGATGCGCAAATGGTGAGGAGGCCTTGATCAATGATATGGGAAGGTTGGTCCACGATCATCTGACGAGTGGAGGGCCCGAAGGATATCTTTAGTTTCTGAACTATCCCCTACAATGATGACTGATGTGGAAGTCTATATGTGATCGATCTGCTGCCAAATACCCAAGACGAAGCATGTAGACACTGCCTCGTGCCCTCTCTACAATGATAGCATTGAAGGTATAAGTCAATACCTGATTGATTGATTGATTCTTAACCGAAGAACAATGTTGATTTTTTTGTTACTGCATATCTTTTCAATGATTGCTAGCTGTATTGTGCAGGTTGTTTGTATCAGTGATTTTCCGTTGTCCTCTTTGAAAATCAACAAAAATTACATTAAAAAGTTGCTGATGTCTGCCCTGGGACACAAAAAAGGAGGACAACGTTACAATAAGTGGGTAAAGAGCTTAGAGACCTGGAAACACCTCTCTCATTTCAGCATCTGGCATCATTGGGTGTCATCAATGGAAACAAAAAAACATAGATTCACTTACCCCCCCCCCGACAGGTTGGAACTTTCTGCACAGTGTTAAGTAGGATGCTGGGTGATGTCTGACGGTGATCTTAGCTGTTGTACGGGGTTAGTGTTTGGACTACTTTGATTCTGCACTTAGATAGGTTTGAGTTGTTCTATTTATGGAGTTTAGGGACCGTCGACCCATACTGACCCAGAAGAGATATTTCAGTTCTGTAGCATAAGAGCCCACAATGTGATGAATGTTTTTGAGCCCGGTTACTTTAGTTCTCCATTGTATTGTACACCACTCTTCCGAGGTAAAATTAACTGAGGTGACGTTTGGTAGGCAACAGCAATCATATAGGAATGCAAACAGCTACAAATGATACTTGAAGCTTGCTAGGGTTGGGGTTTAGGATGGGCTATCTTTCATCATATGAGTATACATGTAAATGCATGTTCCTTTTCTCAAACAAATTGAGAATGGAGGAGGAATGATACATCAGTATCAGACAATTGCTGTGTTGCCCCCTTCTCCGATAGGGATGAAGAGACTCCCTGGGTTGGGTGCCAACTGAATAGTAATGAATATGTTAATCTGCTCTCAACGTGGAACTATACTGTGTTGGCCCATTGATGACCTAGAACATCTCCTTGATCCAAAAATATCTGTACTCAAGCTAGAAAGACATGTTGGACCAGTTTGCCAGCCCTTCATCCTGCAAGAGGAGGATTTGTATTCTATCAACATAAATGATGTAAATTTGGCCCTGGTATAATGCTTCCCCCCTTGAGCTTATGTGAGCGTTTTCGACTTCAGTGAGGCTACTCCTGGCATAATGGTGGTCTTGGCCTATTGGTGGCTATCCATGACCTGCTGTGGGTAAGCTCAGAACAAAAGTGAGACTTCTACTGGCACCACTTGGCCGCGGCCTAATGATGCCCAACCTTGATATATTGAAAGCATTTCATGACATCATAATCACTATCCACAGCATAATGGTGACTCAGACATAATGGTGCTTATTATTGATATATTGGGGGCATTCCAGGCATAAAAAAATCTGCCCTAGACATAATGGTGTTCCTGACTTTATGGTGCTGACCCATAGCATGCTTTGGGTGTTCTTGACATAACAATGGCTATCCAGGGTAGGCCCTCGCTTAGTGGAGTTCATTGTTGCCATTTGTGGGATAATCACAGCTACCTCTGACAAAATGGTGGTCCTTGCACAGTGGTCAATACATTTGACATATTTTGGAATGCCAAATATAGTTAAGACTATCTGTGATATAATGCTGTTTCCACTATAGTGGTGCCCCCTGTACCAAAATGTGGGCATTCTTGGCACAATCAAGGATATCCTCGCTTAATGGTACCCGTCATTCACAACGTTTTAGGTATTTTTGTTATACCTGTATCTATTGAAGCACAGTGGTTGGACTTGCATGATGGTGCTCATCTGTGATGTATTGTGGCCATTCTTGGGATAATGGGCGCTATCCCAGCACAATGGTGGCTTTTGCATTCTGGTGTCTATGCTTGGCGTATTGTAGGGATTCGTGATGTAATTGAGACTATCCTCTGCATAGTAGAGGGTAGGCCTCATTGTAACTATTCTTGATACAATATGGCCATCTTGACATATTTTGGCTACTTAGACCTAAAGCTGGTCCTGGCATAGTGGTGTCCATACATGTTATTTTGTGAACATTCTGTGGATAATTTAGGCTATCCCTGCCAGAATAACGATCCTGATATAATGGGGCCCATTGTTGATATATTATGCGCATTCTTTGCATAAATATGCTGATCTGTGCCCCAGCGCTGGTCTTGGCATAGTAACATCCATGCTTGACATACTGTGAATATTTGTGGCACCATTAAGGCACTCCATGGCATGATGATGCCACCATTAACATGTTGTAGGCATTCTTAACATAATCGTGGCTATCCATGGCATAATAGACGCATACTTGACATACTATGGGCAAGCTTGTCATACCCATGGCTATCCATTGTATAATGGGGTCCTTGCATACTTGTGCCCATCCCTGGTACATTGTGGGTGGGAATTCTCATCATAACTGTGGCTGTTGAATACAGTAGACTTGCACTGACTCGATGGTACACATCCTTGATACACTGTGGGCATTCTTGATATAATTCTTAAAAACAAAGTTGATGGGTATAATGCTTCTAAAAGCCTCAGCCACTGGCAATCATTTGGGCTGCATTGCAGTCTATAGCTTTGTGCCCACTACCCATCTCATTACAAGAGCTACCCATATGAACATCAGACTTAGTCTTGCTCAAGTATGGACAGTGCAGCCCAAAATACCAGTCCACATCACCTCTCAATGGGAAGACATTCAACCCTGGTTTCAGCCTTGTTGGACCATACTGTCACAGTCATTTTTAGGACATCAAAAAACTGAAGGGAAGATTTACAAATTTTTCATGCAACACCGGAAAGCAAACACATTGACTGTGCTGCATTGCGCAAGGGGCAAAACACAGTGCAGAGCCGTACCTACCAAAATTGGTTCTCACTTTGGACATGAATTACCGCTGCAGGGCATTTATCAGCTGGGTTTTGATTTCTGATCACTCATAGATAGGCACAGTAGGAATGAGAGATCGATTTAGAAAGGGAGGGTGACCTAAATGTTTCAGTTTACGATTCAAAGCTTGTTTTTGGGATTGGGTTTCCATTGTTGCTGCTTACATTCTACATCTTGATCTATGGATCGGTCTCAGCCGTGTCATACAGGTTGATCAACTGAATGTGTTAGAATAACAAGTGTGAAAAAACATTTAGGAAATACAATAACGAAGTGGACCTATAAGTATGCAGAGATAATGGACATGAATTTCTTCAGCCATGACAAATATGAATATTCTTCATTATTGAAACCATGTGATGATAATTGAATTGTAGTTACTCCATTGTTTTGTCCATGTGTGTCACCACCTGCATATAAATTGTACATAATATCTTCATAGAATATCTATGCAGAAATAGGTAGTGTATGAGTGCGTTAGCATGCCTGCATGCCTAGAGTAGGGACCATGGTTCAACAATGTGCTAAATATTGAACATTTATATTGCACACATTGAGAAACTGTCTGTTATGATATATTTTTTCAATGTTGCCATAAAAAATAATATAATATTAAAAAAAAAAAACATATTGGTATAAATAAACATATTTTTGATACCTCACTACATGTGGTTGATCACGTATTATCTCTGCATACTTATAGGTCCACTTAGTTATTGTTTTTCCTAAATGTTTTTTCACACTTGCTATTCATACCGTGATTTAGGAAATGTAGTCAGGGGTACCCCTATTTTTGCAAATGTGTTAGAATAACTTCATAGTTTAGTACACCATACAACATTTAGCTAAAATAATGTTTTTATTATAACTCATAAATCTGCAATGAGTAACTAGTAGCTCTGTCATGTAGAACTATTCTTGTGGTTATGTCCAAACACACATCTACTATACCGTAGACATCACTGAGAACTTTGACTGCCAGTGCCCTCCCTCCCATAGGTGCCCGGCCGGGCCCTATATGAGTACCCTTTACTACCTTTCACTCCCACTGGTGCTCACTACACCAATTGTCAGTCATCCCCAGGTGTCCCATCATTGATAGGTCCTGATGAGACCCCGTATTGATAGCTGGGTCGAAACGTCGTCGACAACTTGAAGCGAACCAAATTCCCAGTTCCTACTATTACACTAGGAGACTGTTTACATTTATCCTGTATCAATCGAATGGTCGTTTCTGTACAAAACATTGAAACCTTGCTTTTATGTCACAGTCACAATCAATATTGATAGGCTTCACTCTCACTTGGGACACTTTGCACTGAATTCGGCAATAATGTGAATGTATTATATAAATTACCTTGTTTTTCTATAAACTCTGTGTTATATGTCTTTTTCTCTCTAACACCTTGTTTACCTCCGTTTTATTTCGATTGTGAAGATATGTATTGAAATAGCAATCATTGAGTGTCCACAGGAACCTCTGTTTTTTTGTTTAATTGTAAGTACCCTGGTTCCTTGTGAGTAGGGTGTCCCTTGTGTTTCCATACACGACTGGTCAGGAAAAAGGCTGATTCTAGTTGCATGTTTTCCATTTTAATTTTCTTTAAAGGTGCAGCCTTTTTGATGTTGCTGTGTTTGTTTTTGCTTGCTCCGGGATACTTGATCTGGTGGTGGTGTGGCCTCTAGTGAGTTGGATCTGGTGGTGTTAGAAGGTGTCAGTATGACAAATGTATGGTTTTCTGCTTACTTGAACAGTCCATAAGGCTATTGTGGGTGGGCTAGTGTGTCCCGGTGGGAACATGGATGGAGGTTATGGGCTGGAGGTGGCTATCTAAATGATATTTCCTACTTCAACTGAGAGACAGTTCAGACCCTGAGGTGAAGATGGGAGTCAGTTGAGCACAGCCCTGCCAAGTACCACGCATCAGGAGTTAGACTAACACATTTTAGTGTTGTGGTCCACTTCACCACATTAAAATGCACGCTCACGCATTATTAGCGCCTTGACACCACCTGTTGCAACGCGCTGCAAGGCACAAGCTGGCTGGGAGAGAGTGACCATGACAGACAAGAGGACTCAGGAGATGGATTAAAGTAGCAGCACAGCGAGTGCTATGTGCCGCAGTGGTGAGACCCACACTCTGCTTACTGGCCTCTGTAAGTTTAATTTGGCAGACTATCAATACATGATTAAGCAGCCTGCAACTGTGGTCTGTTCAGCAACTGAGTGCATTGTATCATTCAGACCCGACCGCGGCCTCAGAGGGCGTACCATCATGTCATGTGGCTTGTCTGTCATGACATGATCATCCTACCAGGAGTCTGTCAGTGTTATACCCTGGTAGTGGTGGTCCTTACGTAAATCCAGGGGCAGCGCCTAGTTGCCTTATGTTGTTTTTCCTGCAACTGGCGCCACCCCACCAGTGTGTCACTGACCTACTTTGTCAGGCATTAGTGATCATTGGCAAAAGCGTTGTTTCAAAGCATCCACCACCCACTGTCAGAGAATGGGGCTGGCACTTCTCTAAGGTCCACATGGCGCATCACGTCTCTTTCTTATGCCAGCCAATGCACCACTCTGAACAGTGTAGCCAGCTGAAGGTCTTCAGACTAGAAAGAAAAGGTCTGGTCGGTGCAGGCAGCATCATGTTTTAAATGAATATAATTTCCGCTAGGATAGTATCGCTACCGCCTCCTGCGGCAGCGCAGCCTGCCAAAAGAGGAGAACTGTTGAACTCAGGTCACTCTCTGTGAACTCAAGTGGTGTCCTCTCATGTGCTGCCCTGCTCGTGTGTGTGTATGGGGGGGGTGGAGGGGGTAGAGGACCGGGGTTCAGCTTTGCTTGTGTCTGTTCAAGAGAGCAGGCACTGAGGCAGTGTCTTTAGAAGGCACACGCTACGGACCACTCTCACCGTGACTTCTTAGGTTACTCCCACAGACCAGCATCATGTGTGCCATCCTGCCAGCTCAGCTGCCCTCAGACCAGGGCAGATCAGAGAGGAGGGCCAATGCCATTTGTGATCTCCAGATCGGCAACTTATTCCAGCACTTGAGGGTCCGAGCAACTGTCAGCAGTGAGTGAGTGGGAGTCCACAGACACACTGCAGCTACAGCAGTAAGTGTGTCTGTGGACTGTGTCTGTGGACTGTGGACACAGTGTTGGTAAGTCAAGTAGCCAACTACAGGTGGGGCAAACACTAGAGAGTGCTGTGCAGGGCTGGCTTTAGGGTGGCACCAGTGCAGCCTTACCTGGCTCTGAGCTGGGGATGCTACTGGATTTAGGAATCATTTATAGTAAGCACCTGCTGCAGAGTTCCTTGTGTGTCATCAGTTTTCAGGTTTCATAAAATGTTAAGATAACTCTGGTGAATACTGTTCCTGCTGGAGAGAGATCGGAGTTTTTGTCTAGTGGCAGTTTTGATTGATCATGAGATAGCACAGAGGGTTAATTTGCCTGCTGCAAAGAACTTATACCATGCAGATCACAGAACTCTTTTTTTATGTGGCTAGCTCAGTGGGTTACTGCTTTTGTCACAGAGACCATTTTGTTACTTTTCAGTTTTTAAGTTACAATACTAATATTGCACAGTGGCCTATGAACTCTCATCAAAGAGCTGCATGCAAACTGTATGGTATAGGTTAGAAAGTTATGTTTTTCCCCGTATTCACTATCCTAATGTTGCTAATAGGTGTTCGTCTGGATAGAAATACATTTATTACTAAATCCAAACCCACCCTCTGTGGTATGTTTTGAATCCTGAGTCTGTGCTTCTCCAGAGCAAACACTTTTATATTATACTGCTGACTAGTATGGATGACATGTGACTCCTTCACCGTGTAACCCTCATTGTCTCATGTAACATTTACTATAGACTAATTTATACAGGTATGATTCATTGTCTCTGTATAATGTGCCTGTGATGTAAAGTGCTCTGTCACCCTACAATGATATGAGTAGCGCTATAAAACAAATGAAATAGATATTAGAGATGGGCTGTGGAGAGATGTGGGGCACTGTTGGAGAGTGGTAGTGGGGGAAACCCTGGAGAAGGCGGTCATTGCGGAGGCACCAAAAAATATTGTTGCACTGGGCGCCATAGCGCTAATGCCAGCTCTGAGAGAGTGAGTCAGTGATGTCTGTCACTGTGCTGTTTGAGAATGATATCATACTAATGTTTATTACTGTATGGATGGAGGAAAGATGTTGGAGCACTAATAAGTTGTTTTGAAAAGTGTTTATGCAGCTGAGTTACAGTGACCTGGCAGTTTTACACTGATTGTTCGGAGACACCAATGAAAGTCATCATTTGTCCATGGTACTGCAGGCAGCTCCTCTGCAGCTGTCAAAAGAGCTGTAAAATCATGTAGTATGTGAGGAGGTTGTGCAAGTTAGTTGGAGCCTTTTCACTTTTAGAGAAAGGTGTTGAATTAATATGTGCATGGCAGAAAGCTGAAGAAGAGTGCGGTATTCGTGTTGGCTCCTGTTGAGGGGGATTCCAAAGAGGTTTCAGAGTGCATCACAATCACTGCAGATCATGTCTGTCACTGCGTAACCAGAGAGAAAAGGAAATGAATCCTGGTTGGCTCAAGGGGAATAGTGACGTGTGTGTATATATAGTGCTATGAGGTCCCAGCCTACAACTGAAAGCACTTAGAGTTTCTCGTTGCTCAAATGGGTGTAACGTCTGACATTTATCTGTTTCCATGGACTTCGTTGCTTGGTTTTGCTTGTGAGAAAGTGTCACTCTAAGTGTCATACATTTGGTCTGTGAATGTCACTCATAAAAACACTGAAACCATGAACAAGTCACACATAAGTAATCTGAAAACTTGGCAGCTATAGGAGCAGTCTCTTCATTTTGGGTCTTGTTATTCTTTTAAGCACTATGTTTGGTTTCAGGAGTTTGAATCTCAGCCATGGTGAGTCTCTTTAAAGACACCCCTTGGGGACATATTAGTTGTAGACCCTACTTATTTTGGGGGATATCCATTTTGCTTTCCACACTCTTCACATATATTCTAAGGGAAACAGGCCTTTTAAAACATGTTTTTTAGAGGAGAATCTCAGCTTACAGACCTCATTCTCCTCAAACCTCTGCTAATTATATGGTGATCCTAAGGTTCCTCTTTCCTCCCTCTTGTAGCTCCTTCTTATGCTATAGTGTGTTCTTTGCCTCCACTACTCAGGTCCCTCTTCTATTACAGGGACAAGTGGGATTAGGCACCCCATAGCACACAAATGCAACACCCACCCTCAGGGTCCTGCATGGACCAGAAAGGAAAGTGAGAATCTAATCTATGATACTTTTAGAGTTTGGAGTATAAGGTGTCACGGGACTCACACGCACTCTGTCTCGCTCTCTCTTCCGCAGCTCACCACTTCATCATCGTGGCTGCCTGCGACAACGACATCTATGCCCAGCTCATTGAGGATTTCTGCCTTGCCAAGTTCACATTCGACATGGAGAGCCTGGGGCAGGGACTGTGGTGTGACTGGGGTGAAGCGATGGGGTAAGTACATGTTTCCATTTCTCTCAGATCTTTCCCTGTCCCTGCTTTGGAAAGGGAGACCACATTTCTTCACAGGGTCGGTTGCCTGTCGGGATACCCAGAAAGTTCCCATTAGAGTTCTCCTTCTGAAAGGCCAACATATGTCAGGCAACACAAAAGAGGGTCAAAACACACAAGATGATGGACGGAATGTTGCAAAACATTCACCCCCAGTCACAGATCTGGGTTTAATCCATCGTTATTTTGCTCACCACGCCACCCCAGTTCAGACATGGCCATATGCAAATCAGTCTTGACCCTGTGCCTCATGGGAACAGTCCAGCCCGAACTGCCAAGCCATGTCTTCCCTGGATCGGAATCAAGCATCCTAGGACCGGTTTCTGGCTATCAGCCATCATCAGCCAGGATAGCTTGACTCCAGTGGCGTAGTGAGCACGGGACCCACGTCTGGGCATACCCTTCCCACATAGGGCGAACAGCAAAACACACAAGATGATGGACGGAATGTTGCACATTGGCAAAACATTCACCCCCAGTCACAGATCTGGGTTTAATCCATCGTTATTTTGCTCACCACTCCACCCCAGTTCAGACATGGCCATATGCAAATCAGTCTTGACCCTGTGCCTCATGGGAACAGTCCAGCCCGAACTGCCAAGCCATGTCTTCCCTGGACCGGAATCAAGCATCCTAGGACCGGTTTCTGGCTATCAGCCGTCATCAGCCAGGATAGCTTGACTCCAGTGGCGTAGTGAGCACGGGACCCACGTCTGGGCATACCCTTCCCACATAGGGCTGAACAGCAAAACACACAAGATGATGGACGGAATGTTGCACATTGGCAAAACATTCACCCCAGTCACAGATCTGGGTTTAATCCATCGTTATTTTGCTCACCACGCCACCCCAGTTCAGACATGGCCATATGCAAATCATTCTTGACCCTGTGCCTCATGGGAACAGTCCAGCCCGAACTGCCAAGCCATGTCTTCCCTGGACCGGAATCAAGCATCCTAGGACCGGTTTCTGGCTATCAGCCGTCATCAGCCAGGATAGCTTGACTCCAGTGGCGTAGTGAGCACGGGACCACGTCTGGGCATACCTTCCCACATAGGGCGAACAGCAAAACACACAAGATGATGGACGGAATGTTGCACATTGGCAAAACATTCACCCCAGTCACAGATCTGGTTTAATCCATCGTTATTTTGCTCACCACGCCACCGCAGTTCAGACATGGCCATATGCAAATCAGTCTTGACCCTGTGCCTCATGGGAACAGTCCAGCCCGAACTGCCAAGCCATGTCTTCCCTGGACCGGAATCAAGCATCCTAGGACCGGTTTCTGGCTATCAGCCAGGATAGCTTGACTCCAGTGGCGTAGTGAGCACGGGACCCACGTCTGGGCATACCCTTCCCACATAGGGCGAACAGCAAAACACACAAGATGATGGACGGAATGTTGCACATTGGCAAAACATTCACCCCCAGTCACAGATCTGGGTTTAATCCATCGTTATTTTGCTCACCACGCCACCCCAGTTCAGACATGGCCATATGCAAATCAGTCTTGACCCTGTGCCTCATGGGAACAGTCCAGCCCGAACTGCCAAGCCATGTCTTCCCTGGACCGGAATCAAGCATCCTAGGACCGGTTTCTGGCTATCAGCCATCATCAGCCAGGATAGCTTGACTCCAGTGCCCAGACGTGGGTCCCGTGCTCAATACGCCACTGGAGTCAAGCTATCCTGGCTGATGAGGGCTGATAGCCTGAGGCCGGTCCTAGGATGCTTGATTCCGGTCCAGGGAAGACATGGCTTGGCAGTTCGGTCTGGACTGTTCCCATGAGGCACATGGTCAAGACTGATTTGCATATGGCTATGTCTGAACTGGGGTGGCGTGGTGAAGCAAAATAACGATGGATTAAACCCAGATCTGTGACTGGGGCTGAATGTTTGCCAATGTGCAGCATTCCGTCCATCATCTTGTGTGTTTTGCATTTCGCCCTATGTGGGAAGGGTATGCCCAGACGTGGGTCTCGTGCTCACTACGCCACTGGAGTCAAGCTATCCTGGCTGATGAGGGCTGATAGCCTGAGGCCGGTCCTAGGATGCTTGATTCCGGTCCAGGGAAGACATGGCATGGCAGTTCGGTCTGGACTGTTCCCATGAGGCACAGGGTCAAGACTGATTTGCACATGGCTATGTCTGGGGTGGCGTGGTGAAGCAAAATAACGATGGATTAAACCCAGATCTGTGACTGGGGGTGAATGTTTGCCAATGTGCAGCATTCCGTCCATCATCTTGTGTGTTTTGCATTTCGCCCTATGTGGGAAGGGTATGCCCAGACGTGGGTCCCGTGCTCACTACGCCACTGGAGTCAAGCTATCCTGGCTGATGAGGGCTGATAGCCTGAGGCCGGTCCTAGGATGCTTGATTCCGGTCCAGGGAAGACATGGCTTGGCAGTTCGGTCTGGACTGTTCCCATGAGGCACAGGGTCAAGACTGATTTGCATATGGCTATGTCTGAACTGGGGTGGCGTGGTGAAGCAAAATAACGATGGATTAAACCCAGATCTGTGACTGGGGGTGAATGTTTGCCAATGTGCAGCATTCCGTCCATCATCTTGTGTGTTTTGTATTTCGCCCTATGTGGGAAGGGTATGCCCAGACGTGGGTCCCGTGCTCACTACGCCACTGGAGTCAAGCTATCCTGGCTGATGAGGGCTGATAGCCTGAGGCCGGTCCTAGGATGCTTGATTCCGGTCCAGGGAAGACATGGCTTGGCAGTTCGGTCTGGACTGTTCCCATGAGGCACAGGGTCAAGACTGATTTGCATATGGCTATGTCTGAACTGGGGTGGCGTGGTGAAGCAAAATAACGATGGATTAAACCCAGATCTGTGACTGGGGGTGAATGTTTGCCAATGTGCAGCATTCCGTCCATCATCTTGTGTGTTTTGAACACAAAAGAGGGTGTCTTAAAAAAGGAACAGGTGAGGAGAAAATGATATTTTCTTATTTGCCCGTGTTTCAGACTTCTCATTTCTGTAAACGCTTTCAAAACTTCTACACAGCACAAGATTTGCTACATTCTGTTAATGTGGATATTTAATATTCTGACACGTGTTTAAGATGAATCCACATTCATTTTTCTCCTGAAAGCTGAAGAATTAGGATGTATTTTATTGTGAACAATATCGGGCAGTAATTGAGGTCACAAGTCACTATGGAATGCGCCTAGGCGAGAATACTAAATTATGCTTTTCATGGACTCTTACACCCCCACCCAATATCAAACGTGCCGATATTTTGAACTTGGTAAGAGGGAGAGTTTAAAAAATCTCTACATTGATTTTCCCCATTGAGTTCCATTGAAGAGGAGGAGATTTTAGGCAGGAGAAAGCTCAAATAAAACCATTTTGGGTTTAAAAAATAAGGAGTCTCTTGCTTCGATCAGGTCTGTTGGCATGTAGGCAATATGGCTGCAGATCAGCTTTTTCATAGACATAAATAAGCTACTCCCTGGGGAATAGTAAACGCTTCTGTGGCACATGCTCAAACCCAGTCATCCCAGAATGCACTGCAGATTCCAAAATGGAGATCAGTGCCTGCTGTCCTCAAGGTGTGAGAATCCTATGGGAACTGACATGTTAATAATGTATCCCACCCATTTCAGGCAGACGCAGTACATATAACCACAAGATAAACGGAAACAGAGTAAGAGAAAGAGACAAGTGTTTTTTAAATACAGGAACATAGGCCATGGATACATATAACGAGAACCATATTTTTCTTACTCTTCTCCAATAATTCGCTCCAAAGTTCTCACTCTGAAATTCTTCTGAATTGAGCCATGGCATCGTGTTACCAGTGCCTTCCCGATACTGGAAAAAGAAGGGGAAAAGACGGGTAATATATCTCAATAACAATACACTGCGGGCTCATAAATTCCGCATAATCTTTCTTCTTGGGATTGGATAATAGATGTTAGACTGTGTAGTGCAGACTAATGTGAAACAGCAGATGCAGTGTCCCCAAAGAGATGAGCTTTCTCTCCACAGCCAGTTGAGGTGGAAACAGTAATCACCTTTGCTCCAAGTTGGAGACGTTCTATGTTTCATGGGCTCCAGACCCTTCCCTCTCTTCTCTGTAGATGGAAACTGTTGTAATTTCCTCTGTACTTCTTCTGCCTGATAACCATCTTTCCAACAGAAACACATTTGGAAAGTGCTTTCTTTCCATCTTTTAGACTTTACAAGCTATAAAGTACAATATTTCCTTCTGGCAAGTTTTGTGAATGCTCCTTTTTGTTATTGTTTATTATTTAAGATTTTTGTGAAGTGCTATGTTTTACCTTTTGATCACTTCAAAGCGCTAGAAGAACAGCAATGTAAAATCTGATAAACAGGAATCCGATGGAAACCAGGCCCCTGTCCAATATTCATGGATCCCGACCCGTAACCTATGAGTTGAGTTTTTAAGAGTTTCTTGAATCGTACTGGTTGGGCTGGGATTGCAAAGTGGGGTTGAGGGTTTTCCACAGTCGGGGCCCAGTACCCCCAGGTCTCTACCTCCATATTTAATTTTCATGAATGATTGTTGTTTGTTTGTTTTTTGCTCCTAAGGTAGAAGTACAAGGCAGGGACTTTTGTGTTAACCCAAGGGCATGTGACAGCTGTTGTACCAGTGTCTTGGGATCCCAAGAGTTTCCAATGTAGGAGATTGGGAACTAGTATTCCTTTGCCCGTCTTGCTTAAGACAGCGGATGCTCCAGCCCGCAACCCTCCGTAGTCCGTGCGCTTCCTCCAGTGTCTCCCACCCACCCTCCATTCTGTGTTTCTCCATGTGGTTGTCCCCAGCCAAACCAGCCCGTCCTCCATTGTCCGTCTGTTTGCCCCAGCCCCTCCTGCCCACACTCCATTGTCTGTCTGCTTGCCCCCGCTCTTCCCGCACACACTCCGTTTTCCAATCGCTTTGCCTCAGCCCCTCTCAACCACCCTCTGTTGTCCATGTGCTTGCCCCCAGCCCCTTCTGGCCACCTACCATTGGCCGTCAGCTTGCCCCCACCCACCGTGCATTGTCCACCTGCTTGCCCCAGCACCTCCTGCTCACCCGTCGTTGTCCATGTGTTTCCCATCCCTTCTCGCCTTTCCTCTCCACCCCACCCCTGTCCTTCTCTCCCATCCGGAGCTCACGGCTAAAAAAAAAAAAAGCACCTAAAAACAAGCACTAGGACAAGGCCAGTGCTGATGAACTTTAAAAAAAAAAAAAACTGATGACATGATTTGAGTGCTGGATGCATCATAGTAGTTTTTAATTTGTATTACTTTTAGCGATTCACTACAGTATAGCATGGCTACAAAACTTTGCCAAAGCCAGTTGCTCTCATAGATGAGACCTTTTGGCTTTGCTAATTCTTGTTTTTCAAAATGTTGGTAAGATAGTATTTCTCAGTTTGAATCGTGGCTCTGTATGTTTTTAATTTTATCACTTTGGACTCCCGGGGTGTAGCTTTCCCTGATTTTTCCAGCACGCCTCCCTCTTACGGAGCGTCGCAATGGACTGTGTTTTTTAGAAGCGTCTTTTTCATCCAGTGTGCTTGTATTATATATTGCAGGTCGTTGTTGTGACTCTTTGATCATTTGCACCTTGGTAAGGATGGGCCCCATCATCCCTTTTCTCTGACATTCTTCGGCCCCGGCAAACGCCTGTAACCTGGGCTCCCTCGCTCGTTGGAATGCAGTGAGTGGGTGTGATGCTTGGAAGCCTCGGACCCCAGGGGCATCCTGCATGGGTGTGATGCTTGCAAGCCTCGGACCTCCGGGGCATCCGTGCAGGGAGTGATGCTTGCAAGCCTCGGACCCCGCGGGGGCATCCTGCATGGGTGTGATGCTTGGAAGCCTCGGACCCCCGGGGCATCCTGCATGGGTGTGATGCTTGCAAGCCTCGGACCTCCGGGGCGTCCGTGCAGGGAGTGATGCTTGCAAGCCTCGGACCCCGCGGGGGCATCCGTGCAGGGAGTGATGCTTGCAAGCCCCGGACCCCGCGGGGCATCCGTGCAGGGAGTGATGCATGCAAGCCTCGGACCCCGCGGGGGCATCCGTGCAGGGAGTGATGCTTGCAAGTCTCGGACCCCGCGGGGGCATCCGTGCAGGGAGTGATGCTTGCAAGCCTCGGACCCCGTGGGGGCATCCGTGCAGGGCGTGATGCTTGTAAGCCTCGGATCCCCTGCTTCCGTGCAGCCATGGAACGCCGCCCTTCCCTTCGCTTCCTGGCCCGACTTAGAGCCTTATTCATATTTAAGGCTCCCTGTTTTCGGTTTGTACAGATTTTTACAGTTAAATATAGACAGAAAACACAAATACAGAAAATTGTGCTTCTTTTAAGTGACTCTCTGTGCTGTCTTTCATGAATTATAGCCGAACAGCTGAGCAGATGGACAGCAAGAGAAATTAAAAAACAGGATAACATTTCTTTAAATAACTGAATGTGTCAATAAACATTTGTGGTATAATGCTAGTATTTACCAGTGGATGTATTGTTATGTAATATTTGGCAGCTTAAATAGCTAAAACACAACAGACATCAAAGTATGAGTGTGCGTCTATCAGTTAAATAAATATGGAAATGTACAGTTTTACAACTTCATTTATATGCAAAACACAAAATAAATATGGATAAATACAGATAAAATGGCCAAACAATAAATATGGATAAATACTGGCGGAAATGTAAAAAAAAAAAAAATACCAAAGAACCGGGAGCCATATTCGTATTGCACGGACGGGCATGGAGCAGACAATAGGTCCCAATGAGCCAACCAGAAGCCAGGTACAATTTGAGGCCCACGTCTGACTCCTTGTCCCATCAGGCCTAACATGAGGCCGCACTGTGGTCAGAGACTGAAACCAGGGCATCCATTATTTACACCATATAAATCGCATTTAAATTCTTCTCAGGCCCTAAAGGTTTGGTGACCTCAACTAGTCTATTGTCAACAGAAGCACTTTATAACCAAACACGGGCAACGGATCGCCTCCCTCCCGCCCCCCTCCGTGTGCCATAGCCCGGGCTGGAGCTTCATAGGTGCTTCTCCTGCTGCTGGAAATTGTTTTCAAGAGAGGAGTCGAGGTACCCAGTTATTTATAATATGCTAGTTACCAGACTGGGGACTCTGACTGTGCAGGGCCCTGTACTTTAGCATTCCTCATTCTTTTAAAGGAGAGACAATAAGTACTCATTAACACTGGAATGACTGAGGCATCCTCTGCACTTGAAAGGATCTGTACCCTTTTACCAACCTGGCTGTGAACCTCAGACCTTCCAAGTAAAGAAGGCATAATTGAGAAATTGTATTCAACGCCACTGGAATTATGCAGCAAGAGAGGGCCAAATTACATGGCAAAGGTGACCAAATTATGTGGCAAGAAAATGCAAATTATGCAGCACATTTTCCAATAGTTTTATGTTACAATGTTGCCACTTTTACACTTGTTGAATCTGTCTGGGCATAGGTTGCATCTCATTAGTACTAGTTTAACACTCAGAGTCATAGGCAACAGAAAGGTGACCAGTCAACCTTTACAAAGATAGATACACACAAACGCCCTTTTTGTTCAAAAGGGAGGGAACAAGAGGCTACGGGGCAAACAGGGTAAGCTGGCCTCCAACTAACATATATAACACATCAAGAAGCTACCCTGTTTTTATAGTCTGATCCTTAGTGAAAGTTAAGGCACCTTTGCCGATGATTCAGGTGGTGTTGGACATCTCAAAAAATGTATGGACTGGCCTCACACACCACCAGGTGTCATGCTTCATCATCGGCTGTCCTCGCCCTTTAAAAACCGCGTTTGATAAAGGGCGGGCCTACAACTGAAGACAGGGAGGCACTTCTAAAACTAAGTGGGGGCCCGTGCTGAAAATCAGTGAGTGATGTCTAAAAATCCTGCGTGAAGTTTAATGATGCAGAGTGTGCTCGATATTAAAAGAAAAGGCGGAGACTAGGGGGTCTAGTACCCAATCTCCATTTGTGTTGCCAACATGTTTCTGCCACTACGGCCTGGAGGGTCCATGGCATTCATCAGGGCGTGAGTGAGAAAGAGGGCTCCTATCCTGTCTCTAAAAGACAAAGATAAAACCACTTGTGTAGGCTGGCTTCTAGTCCAACTCTACCACGGTCTTTATTCAGAACTCCCTATTGTAGGTGTAGGGGTGTCCCATGGGGAGGGAGGGGTAGAGGGACCCCTGTAGTCAAACTTACTCCAAGGTGCGTCCCTCGCGTTATTCCTACGGTCCTTCCTCGCTGCTCCCCCGTTGGTCGGACAAATGGAGATGGGGTACTAGACCCCCTAGTCTCCACCTTTTCTTTTAATATCGAGCACACTCGGCATCATTAAACTTCACGCAGGAATGTGCATCGATTTTTAGACATCACACACTCACTTATTTTCAGCACGGGCCACCACTTAGTTTTAGAAGTGCCTCCCTGTCTTCAGGTGTAGGCCCGCCCTTTATCAAATGCGGTTTTTAAAGGACGAGGACAGCCGATGAGGAAGCATGACACCTGGTGGTGTGTGAGGCCAGTCCATACATTTTTTGGGGATGTCCAACACCACCTGAATCATTGGCAAAAGGTGCCTTAACTTTCACTAAGGATCAGACTATAAAAACAGGGTAGCTTCTTGATGTGTTATATAACCTTTACAAAGAGCCTTTCATTGCGCAACAACGTGTTGCTTTGTTTTCAGTAACTTTTGAACCGTTAGAGCTAGAAACCATATTTTTTGGGGGGTAAAATCTACAGCTTATGTAGCAGATGATGTGGCAAATGCAGTAGATCCATAATTATGCGAAAAACGCTGCAACTGCACAATCGCATAGTTCCAGTGGCCCTGATTATATTGTAAGTAATTGCATTTATATAGCACTTATTACCCATGTTAAGCATAGCAAGCGCTATATAAATGCAAAAAAGGGCGGAACTTTTTTTCTCTTTTTTTTAAATGGCGTTGCAATGATTCAGTGTCCATTTGGCTGTCGAGAATTTTTTTACCAACAGGATCTTGCATTCTCTAGAGGAGCACCTGTAGTTTTGCTTCTACACATTCCAAATACTAGCTAAAAACTAAGATTGTGCATAGTGATATTGGCAAATAGGGGATCTGGGCAGTTAGTTTGTTTTGATGGTTGATGGCGGGTGGCACCAGCACGTAATAGTTTGGACAAGGATTTTAAAAATGTGGTCCCACAGGCATCCCCTGAGTAAAATCTTCCTCGCTGCCTGTCATGCCACACAGTTACTTTAACAGTTTGTAAATAGGTAGCAGAGAAGAGCAGCCCATCACTGTGCTCCTCTACCTCTTTTTCTATGTAGCTCAGTTTTGGTAGAGCGGGACTCGTGCACCACAGTAGGGACGTACGTGAGGTGCAAAACTTCACTGCGATCCTTGTCGAGGGCTGCTGGGTGCTGCCCTCTCACAGTCCACCTCACAGAACGCTGTGTGCGCCTGTTGCCCTTGTGAACATTAACTAGACTGGCAGAGTGGATCAGCATGGCACTGTGCATGAACAGCACCTAGCAATGCACCCACCAAAGTTTCTGCTGCAGCAGCATGGTGTACCGCAGACTGTTCTGCCTTTGTGGGGTTTACCGTTTGGGCCTCCTTACCATCTCTGCAAGTGACGGTTGGTGGTTGGAACACATGGAGAAAAAGGGTACCCAGTTTCAGCTTAAAGAGACAGTCACATTTTAAAGGCTCATTTGAAATGCATCTTGGTTATGCAACCTCTGGACCTTGCTGTCCCTCAACATGACCTACTGTTGCAATCAGCTGGTGCCCACCCTGTCTTTAGCTCCCCTATGCCAACCTCAAACTGTCAACTGCAGTCCTGTGCATTAATGCACTTTCTGCTGAGACCTAGCCCATATGCCTTGCCTCTTTTGAATATCTGCCTGAAGAGGGGATTTTAAGCTCAAGCTTGATGCCAGAGGCAAGAGTTCACATTTTACATAGGAGAGGGAACAACCGAGGTTGAGTGGTGATGACATCTGTGTAAATACAGTAAACCAGCCCACTTCCCCACCCCAGCATCAAAGCAATGAAGTAGCTTGAGACGACTGAACTTGGCTTTGAGAATTAAACCTACTTGGGCTGTATTTATTTTCCAAGAGACACAGAAGTATAATTTCTTGATATTGACACACCTCAAAATAGTTATACCATGTACATTGAACATCCATATCAATACAATGATAGCCATAACATTTTCAGTCTGAAATTTCTCAAAATCATGGTTACCCACTGGGCTGGCCCATCAAGCACCATCCACATAAAAATATGATTTGGTCTCCCCAGATTTTCACTAGGGCCCCTACTTGGCAAGGTGAACTCTGCCACTCCCTCTTAACAGGGGAGCCCCCTTCAGCCAACCAGTAGGTTAGACCCTAAACAATACCTGGACAAACCAAAATTGGACCCTTCAGGCACCCTCTGGAAGATTGACCTGGGTAAGTCAGCCATATGCTGGTCCCCTATCCCTAGTCTCATCTCCAGAATCACCACCAGGTCCTGTTAAAGAAGCACCCATAGATAGCCAAAATATACTCGCTGTAGCACCCAAACCCCAGCCTCCTGCAGACCGCTGCTTCACTACCCCTCTTACAGGGCATAAGTCCTAAAAAAAGAAGCGGGGACTGACCAAGTTAGGGGGACTGACCAAGTCAGACACGGTGCAAGTGACATCATGGCACATAACATTACGGTGCGTGAAATTACAGGTATTGGCATCACATGAAGTGACATCAGATCTTAACACCTCACACATATGTTTAGCAGGCCTATCATGAGTACATTAAAGTGCAAATTTGATTTTGCTTCAAGTTTGTGCCATAAAAGTGATGCAACCAGACGCAAAATAGGGACCTCAACCTATACATTTATTTTTTTACAACTCTGCCACAAATAAATTGCCAACAAAAAGAAATGTGGCAGTAAATCTGTTCTGCTTAATTGGTTGCAAAGTCTGCATTTAAAATGTCCTATGTGGTTAAGGCACCTGCTGCAGAAATCTTTGTGTTAAAGGTGGGCGAGCCACTGAAAGCTCGAGTTAGGCTCAAGTCTGAAGGTTGGCTCTGGCTCAGCTCGAAGTTCTGTTGGAACCTCCAGCTCAGAACGAGCCGAACTTCCATGTGGCTTCTGCTTGCAATCCTTACTCCACTCAGGATGTGGTGTTGCTGCAAGAGCTGCTGACCTTGGCGCTGAGAAGGGGTAGATGATGTGGCCTTACGGCTAGAGCGGTCAACCTCACAGCTGGGAAACCAGGTTTGAGTCTCGGCAGGGACTCTCAACATCCTGTGATTCTGGGCAAATCACTTAATTTCCCGGTGCCTAACAAAAAACGAATGGGTCTTTCTGTAACGCAACTGGTGCTCATGTAAAGCGCCCGGATACCTTTGGGTCAAGTTTGACCTAAATAAAAACTCTCCCCCCAATAAAAGAGAAACCAGGTTTGAGTCTAGGCATCGTTCTACATCCCGTGAGTCTGGGCAAATCACTTAATCTCCCCCTGCCTATAAATAATGAATATGACCTTGTGTAATGTAATTGGTCCTCACGTAAAGCGCTTCAGTACCGCGGGGTCGAGGTCACACTATATAAAAACTACAGAAAAATGTGCAAAAAGGTAAAAACAAAGCGTGAACATAAGGAAAGGCAAATATATACCCATCTACTGGCTGATTTGTACAAAGTCAAACCAAAAAAATTTGGATAAATCACGGCTTCCCTGCTTAAATTGTGCCATCTTTGGCAATTTCTTTTATTTCACCAAAACTCCTTTTTCTTCATTATCAGTTATGAAAGCCCTTTCAAATATGGACTTCAGATTACCAGTTGTACAAAAACGTATTGTGTTTGATTTATTACACTGTAATGTTACTCTATAGTAATCGTGGCCACTTACAGGCTTTACATAAACTTTTAGTAAGTGCTTCTAGTGCAGTGCCATAATGTGCCGTAATAATGTCAAAGCTACCACGTGTTAAAGAAATTCCCATTTTTTCTAATTTTGAAGAAATGGTGTCATATTTTAAGTGCTGTTTGTTGTGTGATTTACATAGTAAACATCTTCAGGGCTTGGCTCGTGCACAGGCTTTGTGAGCCGAGCCAGACCCATGTCTTGGTTCTGGCACATCTCTCCCGTAAATTTGTGGGCTCGCCCACCTCTACTTTATGTGGCTAGTACATCCCAGGGACTAATAATAACAGTAATATAACTCTGGAGGTTATTGCATTTGCTGGAGAGATCTGTGTTATGCCTAGTCCCAGTGTTGAATCAGAGTTGCAAAGAGGGTTAATGTGTCTCCTATAATGCACATCATGTAACATGCAGTAACATGCAGATAGCAGATTTGTATTTTACATAGATAGGTAAGTGGGTTTCTGCTTTTAACATGGAGGTCCTTTTGGTACTTGGAGTTCATAAATTGTAATCCTTCTAATAAAGCCCAGTGAGCTATGAAGGACATGCGACTCATACACCTTGTAACCCTCACTGTCTTATGTAACACATCCTGTACATTGATTTATACACTTCCATGATTTATTGTCAATGTGTTGTGTATGTGTGATGTAAAGCGCTCTGAGACGCTGCATTGGGATGAGTAGTGCTGTACAAGAAATAAAACAAAATAGTGGTATTTAAATTGTTATTTTTGTAAATAGTGGAACAGACCAATGCACTTGACATTCTTACAGTGCATGCATATCTCTTATATACAGGAACTGAACGAAGTCAAAACCACGTCCCTTAAGCTGTTTAAAAACAGGATTGCAGGGCCAAAAAAACTGAAAAAAAGATTCATCAACCCTTTGCATGTTATTTCAAATGATAGAAAATATCACAGCAAACAAAAGGTACTCGTGCTCTGGACCAGGATCTCTGTTCCACCCTGATGGGTACAGTGGAGAGGCATCACTATTAATACGCCATTACATCATTGCTAAATATGTAAATATTAATGTTATATATCATGTTACACTTTAACCCATAGTGCATATGCCCATAGATAAATTTGAACCTTAAGCAAGAGATAACGTAGTCAAGATGCAACCCCTGTATAATAACAAGATACCACAATAATTTGCATTCGGTCCACTCACTAGACAGCACGGGGAACACAGTATAAAACCTATGGGAAAATATAAAAAGAATATACGTGTTCACGAGGATGGGTGAAGGTGAACCTTTGGTGCATTTTCAACTCAATCTTTTTTTGAATGTTTTTTTTTTTTACCATCAACTAAGGAAGAAGATCTGGTGTAGTGACTAAGTCGACCTGGTTTTGAATCCTCAGTGGCACTTCACTGGAAATTGTGCAGTTCTGGGCAAATCACTTAATTTGTTATAATAGTGTAATTGTGTGTAACTGGATAATTCAAAGATTTAAACCCTCACTTGATATATGCAGTCTCATTCCCCGAAATGTACTATGTTCTGGTACCCCCCAGCCAAGTCTGGGCTATATAAATATGAACACATGTGTTTTACATTGTTTACTTATCCTGCTTATTCCACTCTATAAACGCCCCTTCCTTTTGAGCTCTTTGTGAACCTCCTCATTTTATGACCTTCCGATAGTAGCCCAATAAAATTTTGTTTCTCAGTACTCATTCCATACCTTTAATATGATTCCCAAAAGTTTGCTTCTCAATATCTGTGAGAGCACTTTCTCGTGTTTATTAGGAGATCCACTTTACACATCTTCTTGTTCCATGGAATGTTTTGTTTGTTATGTGTCTTACGTTGCTTTTAGCATGAAAAGACACCTTTCAATTAGGCATCAGTGCTTTCTTTTCTATGTGTTAGATATGCACTCAGGCACAAGACTCCCTATGTACCAAACATCTTGCTGACATCCGATGCTCGCAGGTCTGGTGAAACTCTCGAAGCTCCAGCATTGCTTAGTGTCTGAGTGGAAATTATTGGCAAAAAAAAATAGATCTGGAATTAATGTGCTGGAGCATGAAAATACACACATGCAAAAATGCTGTTTGCATGCGTTGGCACATTAAAGCAATACATATTGGCAATGTGTGCTCTCATACCGGCTCTGAGGACTTACCTGTCCGCATTGCATGAAGGGGTAGCCCCCCTCACTGTGGCTTGAAGTACTAGACCCCCCCCCCGAAGTTTGGGTCTAGTTGTACCCCTGGCCACAGCTGTGTCTAAATTCGCACATGGGAGAACCTGGATACAGATATCAGTTAGGGAAGCCCTAAGACGAGCAAGCAGGACAGGTTTTTGTCAGAATGTGGTGTAGGCCTGCACGGATGCACTCCTCTATGGGCTGTGGCCTGCAAGGGTCTGCACTGACTGTCGGCCCAAAAGTGAGGCTTTCTTAAGCTCTCTGGACAGCTGAAGCTGACAAGCCTTCTGGTACAGATAGGAGCTTGCAGGGTCATGTCACCACACCATGTCACCACCTCCTGGTGAATGGAATGACAAATGGTGAACATTGCTTATAAGTACCTCAGTGGCGCAACCATGTCCAGACTGGCCGTCCAAGCACTCTGGCATTTTCCCAGTAGTCTGCAGGCTTTCAGAGTAGGATTCACTGCCATGACCCAATCGTGCCCCCATGGCTGTTGAAAGATGCTTAATTTTGCATTGTGGGGATAGTTTGAATCATTTTTGCGAGGCCTGATTTTGGTTTCCAGTCATGAAACCCAGTCCCGAGCGTCTTCTCAATAAGACCGAAGCCTTTCCCATGACAATATTATTCTGGTCTTAATCCAACTCAAATATACCAAGCGCAGTCCTCGGTTTATAGGAACCAATGTGCGCCAATTTTCATAACTGGCACCAGAATACTCCATCAGGCCCTCATTTGCCACTCTTCCTTGTGCCCCTTCTTGTAAAGCCTGGTATCATGACCCCCCCATGCAGACTTTTCCCTCACAACGAACATATGTTAAACTTGTGTTCGATTTGCCGCTCTTTGCATTTCTACCTTTCTCTGCAAAGGTGTTCCTGCTTGAGGCTCTAAATCTTATCAACATTAAACGCCAAACCCGTGAAGTTACACACATACCTCAGCCGATTTTTCCCTTACACAACTGCTGTAAAAGGGGAGGCATGTATTCTTCAGGTTTCATGCTGTTTATTGTGACTGGGAAACTAAGTCCTGTGTCCTCTTTGAATTCCTCCATTTGTTCTGTCTAGAAATTGTATGCGAGTTGCCACAGTGTCCCTGCACCATGGCAATGGAGGCTTTTAGGATCATAGCCCCAACCACACTGAGCATCTGTGGACCATTCGCTTCAAACAGACTCCTCGGGGGGCCAGGTTCGTGGCCATTTTCCTCTACTGCAAGCATTATAATGGAACAAGGAAACCGGTGAGTGCCTGCACAACAGTGCTGTTGTCTGCAGCTTCTTTGTCAAGCATGATGCTTGACACTACAGTGCATGGATTAAAAGTAACTGTTCCAAGAAATCCAGTCCCTCGGTTTCTTGTGCCGCAGCTTACCTTTCCCTCCTCTGGTGGCCAGGCTTAAGGGAAAGATCACAGTGAGAGATGCAAGAAGCTGACTGCCTCCTTGAGTTTGCCAAAGACATTAGTAGTGGCTATCCTACTTTCTGCTCCCTACATGGCTAGAGGTGGCTGCTCCCAGAAAAGGAGACCCTCACTGTACAACACTTGAGAACCACGTGGCTGGCACGGAGAGGAGGAAAAGGAGGGAATCTCCTTGCTCGCAGCCATGGTTCACTTCACTGCCATCATGAGCAGTGGCATAGTAAGGATATTATAAGCCCTATTGCAAGCATGGAAAATTGACTCCATTTCCACCCAGATGAAAAATGAAAGGCAGCCTAGATTGGAGTTCTATGGTGCCTGACTTTTCCTAGATCCTGAAGCTGCAGGAACAACATAACATGTGTATTTGTAAAGCGCACGTATCACCCAAGGGTCTCAAGGCGCTGAATAACAGATGTATACCCCTGGGGGAGTCGATGATAGCTGTTGTTATGTTCCGTACTGACCTGGATACTTGATCTTGGCAGAGTTGGGCTTCAAAGCATCATTGATCCTCTTGGGTAGCTTAGTAAAGCTGTTAAGGTTTAGCTTGTGGGCGGAGGTAGTAAGGTTGAACAAGGGATAGAATAACACAGTTATTACACACACATGCATAATAAATATGAATGTCCCATCAGGGTTTATCACACAAAAAATAATTAAACCTTTTAATAAGGGTGGGCATAACTCCTGTGATTCAGCGTTGTTGTATTCCTCTTAGGGTGTCCATAAACGGGCTTTCCAGTATCATGTCCTTATATAGGCACAATTCGCCCTGCCCTTATATAGGCATAAAATCCCAGCCCTTATTTAGGCATTAACCGTGCACTCCAAATACAGGCATGGTCTCCGACATCCGTCCACCCTAACGTCACAACGAGTTCTTGAAGAACAGACCCTTAGGCTGCAGGAGTTTCCCTAGTCCAGGACTATTGATTTCTTCAAGGACTCATATATTATGCATGAACCATTATTCCTTAGGGGTTCATTCATGACGTCTTCCGCTGTCCGACTCACGTCAATGCTAACATTCTGAGGTAATTCTCAGGTATAAATATACCTTCCCTAGCCCCTGTAAATCAGAGGAGACCTCGACTTCAGAGGAGCCCGTTTCCCGGCCTGACGCACTGAGAAGACGCTGTCATCCCTGCATGCAGAGAGTCCAGCTTCCAGTGATCTAACTTCCCTTGCGGGGTGTTGGAGTTAGAGTCTGGCAAAGAGATTCCTACCTCTCTCATTCTTCAGGTATGGAGCAGACTAGAACCTAGAGGGACTCTTGGCATACTAGGCATACTAGGCTTAACATACTCTTAGTATACCATAGTAAGGAATACTTCACCTACTTCATACCTCGTCCTACACCTAGGTTAGGTACATTGGGGTAGAACTAGATTAGAAACGCATCGTATGAGTACTCGCATTTTTAGTCTGTGTTATTTATGTAACAGCATATGTACTAAAAGATAATGCTCTCGCAGTATTATTTATTTCTACTGCTCACACTGTACATTATTTATCTCGCATACTGTCTTGTGATCGTAACAGCCCATTTTACTTACACCAGAAACAAGACTGTTCAATAAATCCTTTATTGAAACGCCCGTCTATTTCTTTCTGTGTAACTTGGAGAAAACTAAGCATGCACGACTGAGCTGAGTGAAATAGTTATCTATTGTTTCCACGACTCTGGGACACGTTCTGATTCTAAAGGGCTGCCAGAAACTACTCCCTTCTTGTTGTCAAGGAGTTTCTAGTGGCCTCTGAGCTAGCTGGCACAAGTAATTAAGTTTAATATACTCGATACGGACATACTGACCTTAGTCCTATGTCAAACCTATAGGATATATTAGTCCAATGCGCAGAGCCTATTAGGGAAATAGGATCTACACTACATGGCGCCCAACGGTTTGGTAAGGCGGTAATTCAACGTTAGATACTGAGTAACTCAGCCGTGCTTTTTCTCTCAAGAGACCCCTACCCATATACTCCAAAAGACGTCTGGAGTGGGCAGGGTTAAGTATCCGCCACAGCTACATAGGGCAGTACCCTATATATTAGCTGTTTGGTTTGCTCAACGTTGAAGGATACAGTGTTCCAAAATATTGTGCACCTTATCTTTGTTTCCTACATTTTTCAAAAAACAAAATGACTGAAGACACCGGAAACGGTGGAGCTGCGGCTGATCCAGCCCAAGCAGCAGGCTTTAACATTACAGGTTTAAATGAAACCGAGGAGGGTGTCATAAACATCGCTCCAAACTTAAGAGCCATTACTCTAAAACTTATAAAACATGGCCTACCACCAAGAGGCGGTAGAGCAGTTTTCGTGATAGAGGCACACGAATCTTTTCAGACCGAGGTATTCTATTCATGGGTAATATTTCCAGAATCCAATTCAGTAACACACATGTTTCACTTCTACAAAGAAGATGAACCACCAGAGGAATACATTCCTTTCGAGGATATAGAAATTCCATTAACATACCAGGAGCATCAGCTCTGGTTTAAAGGCCCCCTAAAACATCACAGAAACATTACCAGGCTCGGTCCACTAGGTAGACCAGGAGCAACATGGCCGATTCTAGCCGGCTACACACCTCATCCTGAACTGGATATAATGTCAGATGAGGACTTACTTGTTCAGATACAAGAATTAATAAAAATCTACAGACAATTGGTCCAATATGTCATGCAGACTTTCACAGTCCAACCACCATTAACACTTCCAACTCCCCAACAGGGGAATACACTAAAAATTACACCACAGACTATACGCAGTCATGGGTAAAATGCCCACAAAACGTGAGCAAATTCCATTCTGGATAGCTCAAAAAATCACTCAAATCGAAGCAGTATTTCCAAATACTAGCCCATATGAGAAACACAGAATACTGACAATCAGTTTACCAATGGGGATCACACCACAACTGGAAGACTGCACCACTTGGGGCTCAGTCTTTGCTGCCATCTATACTAAAACACATGGCATTCCGTCAATTGCGGTAATACCTGATGTCCTAAAACAAATTCAAAACGAATACGGGGCAGAGCCTGCTCTAAATTTAGGTATGAAATTACTGAAAAATTTCGACCAGGTCTCAACAATAATATTATCTAATATTAAAGGGGAGGCAGCAGCAGTGGCGATCCGCCAAAAATTATGGGAATTTGATGTTACAGAACATCAAACAGAGCTACCCAGAATTATAGAACAATCTTATGCAGAATTAGGCAGAGATAGTTTGGGTGGAAGACCAGTGAAGCCGAAGCTATCTGAAAGTCCTGAGAAGGACTCAATTAAACAAACTCCTACATCTTCTAAAAAGAAGTGGGAGTCTACTAAACAAAAATCAAACGAGAAACGTTCTCAATCCCGAGGTAGGTCTCCTCAAAAGGAGCCCTCTGAAAGGAGGTATAACCTCAGGAATAGGGATAATTTGAGAAAACCTGATAGGTATCAAGATACTGATACACGTTCCTCTCGTCCCTTTCAGATCTCATCACAGACTTCGGAAAGAAGAGGACGAACAGAACATAGAGAAGAACGCGTGAAATCGAAAAACGACAAACACGCTCCAAAAACTAAAGCAAAACCTCAATTCTCCAAAAAGAAAGTAGCAGGTCTAAAGATCAGACATGCTGAGAATACTGAGAACACAACTCAAGAACGGAGAATGGGCTCAGACAATGCTGGACAGTGCAGCAGAAGTCACAATAGTTCGCCAGAACCTGAAGGAACTTCTGGAGATAGTGGACTTGAATGAGTACATCACAGTAGAGACTGTAGACACCAGGGTTAGTACTCCACAAAAGTTATATGACATAACACTCCGGATGGAGGGAGACAAACCAAGACAGGTGAAAGCACTTTTTTGGGAAAGACTATCAAAGGACTATGACATACTTCTAGCAGAAAAGGACTGGCCACCACAATTTGTCAGGGAGTGCCCACATGGCGAGGACATAATTATGCCTGCCTTCTCCAACCATATACCAATGCATCTAAGATATACATATGCCAGGAAATGGGCAGTGGCCCAGGCCCCAGCGTTATATAAAAATCATGTAGGATGGGATGAGGACTCACCTCACCATAAAATACATCTGAAACATGAACCAACTGCACAACGGCAGTATCCAATAAAGCAAGAAGCTAAAAAACAGGTCAGGGAGATCTTAGATCAACTTGAATATCAAGGGGTGATTGAAACATGCACCTCCTCAATGAACAATCCTTTGTTTCCTGTCTCCAAACCAGACAATACATATCGTCTAGTTTTGGACTACAGACACCTAAACACTTGTTCTAAAACTTTTGCAGTGCAAAATGCACATAGCACAGCATTAATAAATAACATTATGCGTAAAAAATATAAAACAACATTAGACATCTCAAATGGTTTCTTTTGTCAAAACATAGCACCTGAAAGCAGGTACTTAACTGCATTCTCCATAATGGGGACCCAGCGTCACTTTTGTCGACTCCCACAAGGGTTCAAGAACAGCCCAGGTTTATTCTCAGCGAGGGTAACGGAGTTACTACAAATTTATGACAATGAGGCATTGTCCTATGTCGATGACATCTATCTGACAGACGATGACCTGGAAAAACACTTGAACAGGGTGAGCACCATTACACTGGGATTCGCCTCTGAGGGCTACAAGTTCAACTTTAAAAAGTCCCGAATTGCCCATCTCAATGTCCTATTTTTGGGATATGAGCTTTCAAGTGAAGGCAAGAGCTTGGCAGCTAACTTTTTAGAAAAGTGTGCGCTGCTCCAACCTCCAAAAACGCAAAAAAACTTACAATCCATCCTGGATTTCCTAAATTTTGGAAGAACATACATTCTAAATTACGCAGAAAGGGTTAAACCTCTCTACGCATTAATCAAACCTGATTTTTCGATCAGAAACTGGACACAGGAACACACAGAAATCTTGCGTTCACTCCAGGCTAACATGTTAGCAACAAATCACTTACAAACACGCGTAAGTCAACGAAATTTGGTGATCCGAATAATTTCGGGTCAATGTGGATTCACCTACTTAACCTTCAATGAGGGTGAGAAAATACCAATCGCATACAAATCCCATTTGTACACACAAGCGGAAATGCGCTTCAGTTCAACTGAAAAAATTCTGACAGCAGTTCAAACCGCTGTAGCAAAAGAAAGAGCGCTAGCACAAGGGAAATGCATTATAGTCGTAACCCCGGTACCAGCTTTAGAAGCGGTCACAAAAGCAAGCATTCCAAATGCTAAAGCATTACATCCAAGATGGATACAATGGGTTAATTCTCTTGCTGCAACAGATGTTGAATATGTTTTCGATCCAGATTTAAAAACTCAAGCATTCCTGCAATACGAACATGAATGTCCTCTGCCTACTGAAATTCTGCCTCTCGATCAGTACGAATTCATAATTTACACTGATGGATCCGCACAGCCCGCAACAGGGAGTAAGCAAGCTTACAGTGCAGCGTGTGCAATCGTTAAAGGTCGCATGCGAAATGGCATCTTCAGACCTATGGTCACAAAAACTCAATCTCTAGGAGATTGTACAGCTCAGCGAGCTGAACTACAAGCATTCAAACTGGCACTTGAAAGTACAGATTGAGAATTCCCCACACTAATAGTGTGCGATTCCTTTTACTGTGTTCAGTCGTATAATGACTACATACGAAACTGGCTTGAAAATGGTTTCAAAGATGCGAAAGGTGGCACAATAAAGCATAAAATGCTTTGGGAACAAGTAGTTCAGTTGAAGAACGAACTACCAAAGGCTCACGTGATCCACACACTGAGTCATCAACGTGATGGCGTTCACGTTGCAGGGAATTCATTGGCTGACGAAGCCGCAAAGGGGCTGTTCAGACGGCTTCCGTAGCTGCGATCACTCGTTCAAAAACAAAAATAGACGGTGAGATAATGTTGGCTGTCAATGCTTCAAGCAAAGGCAGCAGTGCAGCGTTACCAAAAAGTTTCCACTCAAGTACTCTTATGTAATTGATGCGAACAACGTTCCTTTTGCTCGAATCCCTGGAGTGGGGGATAGGGTAATTCCGAACGTAGAGCAGCCTTGATTTATGAAACACATTTGGGGGAGGGTCTGTCACATCAAGGGATCTCTAAAACAATTTTAACGTTAAAAGAGATGTACTGGTGGCCTGGAATGAATACAGAAATTCACATATTCATCAACAACTGCTTAGACTGTAAATTACAGCAAGAGAGCCACCAGACACCATGCTGCGAATGCGGCAACCCAGTACAGACACCACTGTTAGACAGCATTAGACTATCTACGTGCCTGCGTCCTACTGGACAAAGGCATTCCCACAAATACTGAATCAAGGTTCCTATGGTTATGGCCTCAGCGCTCGGCTGACGCTCGAACTGTTATAAAAGATTTGCGAGTCTTTATCAGCATATACGCAATAGGCACGCTACATTCTGACCAGGGTCCTGCGTTTAGCTCTCGGGCTTACAAAGAAGCCATGGGCAGTCTGGGCGTTGCATTGCGGTACTCCTCTCCATTCCATCCTGAGGTAAATTCGGTTGTGGAAAGGAAAAACCGGGACATAAAGCAGTCTATAACAGCTAGGGTATTAGGTTCGGGTGATGGGTGGGTCAAACACCTTAGTGGGGTTCAGCGCTCATTGAACAACCTGCCAAGAAGTTCTCTAGGGGGGGGTCACTCCATATGAGGTCCTATTTGGGACAAGAATGTGGGTACCAGACCTTGAACACGTAGGCACAGTGGTGGAAAATAAACCCTTTGATATCAAAGATCGTTTGGCTGTTTTACAGGAACTAAACAAGTTAAGAACGAAACAAAGCAACGTATTCCTACAGCCCACCGCCACTGGGGATCAACCGGCTGTCCCAGCAAGGCCTGTCTAGATTCCAAAAGTTGGGGATCTAGTCAGAGAAAAGATTGCGGACAAGAAGGAATTTGGACCTTCTTCCAGACAACCAGTACCTGTTCTAGTAATTCAAGGAACAAGAACAGTACTTCTGCCGCCCATTGCTGGAAGAAAGGAGAAAAGATTTGTGTCCATCGACCTCATCAAACCACAGTATGTGGCCAATACTAAATAGTAGACCTCGTGGACTCCGACCTAGTAGCAGACGCACTCCTCTCGCTACTATCCAAGAGGTTCAGACTGAAAGACTGATAACCATCGAGAACTCAGCTGTAACTGATGGAGGACTAAGCAACAACGCTATGGAACTCATCCCTCTTGAACACCAAGTAACAGTTCGTCCAAATACACCTGTCTACACCAACGTGGCAGGTGATGAACTGGTTCCAGTGATTTCTACAAATCCTGATGCAATTCCAACAATTGTCAGAACTGCTTCTGGCTATTTCATTAACTTTGATACGTTCTCAGAAGATCCGAGTGAACCTGAAACGACGCCAGCATCATTGAAATTCAAGCAGCAAGTACAAGACTTTCTTCACTTTCTGAAAAAGACTTATTTGGTTTCTTCATGGATGAACTCTGGACTCTTTGTTTTCCTGCTCTGGCTAGCTTTGGTAACAACTGTGAGCGTGCTTATAAGTGGCAGATACATCCATGTGAATACTGAAGGAAAAGACGTGAACGTACTTTTGAAACCTCATAAATATTCCCATCGTGAAGCAAGAGACTTGTCATCAGTGAACATCACAGCTGTTCCTATACAGGATGTTATAGTGTGGGACAAAACAGATTTTGAAATCTTCAGTCCGACGGAACAATTGAACATTCCACATTTGTTTAAAATTTCACTAAGTGATCTAATTACGTCCAGTACCTATTCAGATGATTGGGACTTTGAGACTGTCCATGATATAATGTTTGACCTAGAAAAATCTGCTGCATTATCTAAACATGAATATTTAGAGGGTTCATCAGACTATTAACAAATGTATTGTTTTAACCACTATGGTCATCATTATTTGCATAAATCTGCATATCCAAGAAATGTGTTTATGTTTAACCAATGGGAACATTGTCCTACACCACCTAAAGGTAGTTCAAAAACATTTGCTAGTAAGTTTCCATATTTTTCAGGACACAATACATCTGAACCAGAAATGTTTTACTATAAAAATGTAAACAAAACAGGACTGAAAATTATGTTAACAAATACAAAACAGATTTACTCTGCGTTATTTAATGCCCAACTGTCTAGACAGGGTTTCGACTTTTGGAAAGACACTATAGACACCAAAACAGTCTGGGGTACTAAAGATTGGCAAGTGTAGGGGATAGAAGCTTTATTTAGAGCCTGCATCATCCCTGAACAAATAATGTTTTTGAATGAAACCATCCAACAAACATCTTGTCTTGGATTAGCCAAGATCAAAGAGATGAAAACACTTCTGTACCGACACCTGCCAGAGATAACGATACACAGGCAGTGGTGACAGTTGACAATATACTACAACTCAACAGATCTAATCCTGATTGGAAAAAATGGTTGATCTGGCCCACAGACATGAATAACTGTCATGAAAGATTCCTGAATAAAACTCAGGGCTTTACTATTAATAGGCCAGACCCAAGATACGTCCAAAGGCAACATCCGGGGGTAGTTACAACATACAGTGTAGGAAAATTATGCCTCGATTGGCTGCATAAGTCTACACTACAGGATGTGAAACAACACTTAACCTTACTTAAAGAGGACGCAGACCTTAGGGAATTCTTGCTTGGACCAAGAAAACCGCGTCAAAAACGTTTCATATATACCGGCATTTATGCTGCTTATAATGAAGCATGGAAAGTATCACAGATAGAGGCTGCAGAACGAATACGTGAACTTGATCGTATTAATTTAGAGAAAACACTCTCTGTGGTCGACAATGGGTTAACAACTTTGTCCTCCAGAATATATTCATTGGATGGCATTGTATCCTCTGCTATCGACATACTAGAACAAGATTTGGCGATGTTACAGCAAGGCCAGTCTCAATTACGTTCTATTATGTTATTAAGCTGGACGCTGCAATCTTTGCGAGCGGGCTATGTGCCTTGGCGTTTTATCAACACATCGGCTCTGTTTGCAGAATACAATCTAACTGATAAACAGATCGAACTGGCACAAAGAGGAGCAAGGTATACAGTGCTGAGCATTGAAAAACTGGAAAAGTTACCATTCACAGTGGCAGAAAAACCAGCTACAGAATGGCTTATTCATGGCAAAATAACATTACCTGTGAGTACTTTTCAGTTTCAGTATTGCCTCAGACAAATGCAAGTAGGCAAATATGAAAGGTTGGGTAAGGAATACATTAAGACATCTTGGGATTTACCGTATACATATAGATGTTGGAGTGGGGATCGTGAAGTGTTTTTGAGCGGTACAAACTGTAAACGTGCACTGAGCGGTTCGCTTATATGTCAGGACATTTCTTTACACGGGGCTTGTAATGGTTCTGTAGCAAATTTGTCTTGCCATCAGCAGGGTACACCAGCTGCTGTGATTAATCCAACGTTTGGACAACTTTCTAATGGGAGTTACCTCATGTTGAATGATCAGAGTTGCTGCGGCATGCTGCCAGGCATCCCATATCTAGTAACGGTCAACTCCAGGGTCACTTGCTGTATGCAAGTATTGTTTGCCCCAATAGACAGTCAGGGAGTCGCCTCTATGGCCTTCGCTGAACGTCTCTTTTATAAGATTTGATACTTTGAGCAGAATGAAAGCCATGCTTTTACAGCAAACAGTGCCTTTGACCTCGGCCAAAGAAACCTATGATCTACAAGTTGCAAGGACTTCGGCTGAGATACAGACTTTAATACGTACAAACTGCCCTATACATTTTGTAGAAATGATATCACGTATCTTCAACATGTCTGATACAACTGGCATTATACATGTATTTAAGAGCATCTGCTCCGGTCTGTTAGCACCTTTCCAGGAAATACTCGGAATCATCCCAAACTTTGCACATTCGGTGTTTGGTGGCATACCATTAATTCTAGCACTTGTTGCCGGAATTCTATTTCTCTTCCTGCTATTGCGCTATGGCCAGCCTATTCGCAGACATCACTCCGAGCGAAATGGAGAAAGCTCTCCTTGAACGAAAGTGCCTTTGAGCGAATAGTACAGCTATTGGGCATGACTCGTCTACGGGACCTTCATACAACTTGGTTCCTGTCATTCAGACCAATCTGGCAAGATTGCATCTTACCTGTTCTACGATTCCTGCTATGCGGTGAAGAATGCGTGTTGGACACCTGTCTAACATTTCCATCAGCAACGCCAACGGATGTCGATACTCTGCTGGATCCGATAACGGCCCATGCTCTGTGTTGTCCCCAGAGGCTACCAATCCTGATGTCAGCATTCATTGAGATCTCACAGACGCTTCCGGCTGCTGCTGAGGTACGAGAAAGATCTACAGGCACACAGGTAACAACGGACGCGAACTTTGCTGCGGCACCCTATGCTGGAAGCGAAGCTTCACATCTCTGTGCAATTAATCTGCTACACGAGGTGTTCCAACTGACACCAACTACAGTGGACGATGTTTTGTCTATAGAAATAGATGATCTCATGTTTACACCAGACCCGTAAACTGACTCAGATTCAGCGTACTGTGTTCCAGAGATGCAGTGACAATTTGGCCTTCATTTTTCAAAAAACTTGGAACTCTACCAAAATTGAACTTTTGTCCCATTTTTTCGAACGAAAATGGCACTTCAATCTGCTTAAAGTAGAACTAGCCTTATAATACAGACTTCAAGGTACTTCCATGGACACTTAGTCATCTTGTGTGTCTAAACAGTTCATTAATTTTCATGACATGAAATTACTTTGATTTTTAAGAAACTTAGCGATCATTTTTTTGTCACATGTAAATATTACTGCTTCTTTTCATTCATATTGCATTTTATTTTAAATATATGCCTGAAATGAAAAGCATTGCTTAATATGTACAGTACCTTTTGCATTTTTAATATGTTTTTTAATGCTTTTAGGAAATATTTTTAATATGCAGTACTCCATTTTAATGTTTAGCATTTTAAATGTTTAGCATTTTAGAATTATCGTACACACGAAAGTGGAGTGGGTGTTGTATTCCTCTTAGGGTGTCCATAAACGGGCTTTCCAGTATCATGTCCTTATATAGGCACAATTCGCCCTGCCCTTATATAGGCATAAAATCCCAGCCCTTATTTAGGCATTAACCGTGCACTCAAAATACAGGCATGGTCTCCGACATCCGTCCACCCTAACGTCACAACGAGTTCTTGAAGAACAGACCCTTAGGCTGCGGGAGTTTCCCTAGTCCAGGACTATTGATTTCTTCAAGGACTCATATATTATGCATGAACCATTATTCCTTAGGGGTTCATTCATGACGTCTTCCGCTGTCCGACTCACGTCAATGCTAACATTGAGGTAATTCTCAGGTATAAATATACCTTCCCTAGCCCCTGTAAATCAGAGGAGACCTCGACTTCAGAGGAGCCCGTTTCCCGGCCTGACGCACTGAGAAGACGCTGTCATCCCTGCACGCAGAGAGTCCAGCTTCCAGTGATCTAACTTCCCTTGCGGGGTGTTGGAGTTAGAGTCTGGCAAAGAGATTCCTACCTCTCTCATTCTTCAGGTATGGAGCAGACTAGAACATAGAGGGACTCTTGGCATACTAGGCATACTAGGCTTAACATACTCTTAGTATACCATAGTAAGGAATACTTCACCTACTTCATACCTCGTCCTACACCTAGGTTAGGTTAGGTACATTGGGGTAGAACTAGATTAGAAACGCATCGTATGAGTACTCGCATTTTTAGTCTGTGTTATTTATGTAACAGCATATGTACTAAAAGATAATGCTCTCGCAATATTATTTATTTCTACTGCTCACACTGTACATTATTTATCTCGCATACTGTCTTGTGATCGTAACAGCCCATTTTACTTACACCAGAAACAAGACTGTTCAATAAATCTTTTATTGAAACGCCAGTCTATTTCTTTCTGTGTAACTTGGAGAAAACTACGCATGCACGACTGAGCTGAGTGAAATAGTTATCTATTGTTTCCACGACTCTGGGACACGTTCTGATTCTAAAGGGAAACACAGTGGTCATGTTTTGCGGCTGCCAGAAACTACTCCCTTCTTGTTCAGAGCCTATTAGGGAAATAGGTGCTACACTACAGCGTAGCGTATTCACATAGAATTCCGCAAGATTCTACTTAATTCCATGAGAAGAGAAATTCTGCATTTACCGCTATTTCTTAGCGCAAAAATGCTTCCATCCATCCGAAATGGGTGCGAAAATGCATTTTGCGCCACGAAATAGCGCTAAATGCAACAGTACACGAATAGCGGGTGCGAGGAGAAACTCACGCTAGCTGAATGTGCTCTTGGGCTAGGATTTTTCCCCTAACCTGCTCCCAACATTTTGCGATATTTTCTTTGCGCAAAATGCCCCCCTCTCATCCAAAATGGGTGAGAGAATGCATTTTGCACTAAGAAATAGTGCTAAATGTGCGTGTGGGATAGAATTCTCCCCTAACTTACTCTTAGCATTTAGTGCTATTTGCTTAGTGCAAAATGCACCCTTGTGTCTAAAATGGATGCAAGGATACATTTTGAGCAAGAAATAGCGCTAAATGCAGTAGAACATGAATAGCAAGTGCAAGTGTCCGTTGTGCTCGCTAAATGTTCTCTTGCGGTAGGATTCTCCCCCCCCCCTCCAAACTACTCAGAATTACGCAATCAAGGGTAATCGCAAAATTATCGGAAATTCCGCATCAACGCAGAATTATAGAAATTACACCAATTACTCCAGCATAATTCAAATTACACCCAGGCATACCTTTCACTTTATAGTATAGAAAACAATGAAGTAGTACATGGGATTTGTAAACCATTAGCCATAACCATTGAGAGATATTTCAGAAATGTACTTTAGTTTCATGGTTGTTTTGTTCCAAGCCTCGTGAGCCCTTTAAGGTTGCTGTTGAGCTTTTTATATCAGTGGAAAGCCTATCATAGGAATTAATGTACTAATGTTATCCTATGAGAATTCAGCACCAAGGATAGCATGTCCTGAGTGCTGAAAACGTTTAATGTTGAAGTCTAAGATGTGTTGCGTGCTACAAGACATTCCTTGGCACTGTTTTAAAAAAAATAAGCTAAAGTCACATTCAAATTCGATTGTGTGGCTCTAAAGAATTTATGCTTGATGGGGACATAGCTGTCTTTTATCGGGACTCAATGGACTAATAGGTTGTGTAGATTATGGCTTACTGCTTGGAGTCAATGGTCCTGCATTCGGTGGTAGTCACTTGATCGATATAACACTGGTGGCCGGTTAGTACAGCTTAGAGGGTGGCGTGGGTGCCCACACACACACACATGCACACTCACACCCATGCATCTGCATGCAGATACGCGCACACACACCCATTCAAAACACTCACTCACGAATACACATGCATTCATACATACGCACACGCACCAAATAGTCAATTAAAACGCAACGCTTATCTGCTGCAGCTCTTTGGGGGAGCCTCAGAGGTGGCAGCATGGGGCCCCTACCTCGTCACAGAGAAGGATGGGGTCAAAGAGACTGCTGACCCCACTCTGTGACGAGGTGTCAGTGATAGACACTCGGCCCTAGGCATTTCAGGGCTTCAGACTGAAGCATCCAAGTCCAAGGCTATCACTGATGCTCCCCCTCATCATGATGGGGTGGGCTTTAAGGACCTTTGTCAAGATTAGGTCATTCCCACAGGATCTGTAACATCCTCAGCCCAGCTAAGTTCAGCTTAACCAGCCAGAAGCCTGTGCATTTAGCGCATGTCTAGCTCCTGGCTGCCCAAACTAAAAATAAAGAGTATCTGTTAGGCTGACCTTTGCTCAGCCGGACAGACACTCCTTGTGTCCAAGAGGTGCAGGGGCTTGTCCCCTCCGCACTTATGGACGAGCTGCTGCTGCAATATAAATGGCTTAGCATGTGAAGTGATTTGGACATGTCCATCTCCTTGGGTGTACCAATGCCTGATTGATGCCTGTCACATGTTTGAAGATTTGAAGGACACTACCCAAAGGAGGTTTGCCCATGAAAATCTAGTCTTCTGTTAACTGTGGAATGATTACCTCCTAGGGGCAGTAGCTGAAGTGATTCCAGGTGAGAGCCAGAAATTCTGAGCAGAGTTAACTGAAGAGTTGCCTCTAAGATTAAGAGGTCTCCTAACTCCATTGAAGGCCACAATAGGCTCTCCAGTGGTCCCCCTTCGCCAAAGCACATGGTGTAAATGCAATTATTTGACACCAGGCATGCAAGGCCATATGTAATTGGAATGGGGCTTAAATTCCAAATCAAAGGAAGCTAAATTTGATTCAAAAGAAAAAAGGAAAGGAGTTTCTAAGTATTGTACTCAAATGCCAGAAACTGTGCCACTGGTTGCTGAGGATTAGCATGTAAACGGACTGGTAGAGGTCAACTGTTGTTTAGCCTAGATTTTTAGATGCCACAGATTTTAGATAAAAAGGTCAATCTATTGCATGTGCACCCATACTCTTGTAGTGCCCAAGTAACAGCAATTGGACTGCCACCCATACCACATCCATGCATCAAACAAATCTCTTCATGGACTTGAACCCAGGAAGAGAGACGCTGTATCACCACATCCACAGGAGGGAAGATTGATACAGACTTAACTGAAATGTGCTTTGGTGTGCAACTAGTGAGGAATCTATCTATCTATCTATTTCAAAAATATATAAAAATAGTACCTTTGTATTATTTATTTGTATATTCGAGATGGTAGTATGAGTCTTAAAGTTGCTTTGAATGACCAGTAGTCTAGTGGTGAGCTGGGTGGTGATGCTGACATACAGTGTCTTGCCATACTCCAGTTTGCTGGTGACAAAAGAGTGCATGTGTTGAACAGGAGCCATTTGAAGGTTTTTCTGAGAATCTTGAGGGTGTAGAAGCAGGAGGGGGTGACCAAGTTGATTTGGCTGGCAATCAAGAGTAGGTTGTCTATCAATATTTCTACGTTTCTAAATTGGTGTCTGGATGAAAGCGTTACTACTGCCCACATGGACAGATACTTACTCAAATGCTCATGTATCATAGTCAGTCATATGTTCAGGAAGTGCACACACACCCCTGGAATATACCCATTGTAGGGAACCAGAAGCTGTGGGGTCTCAAGGATAAGCTGGCCTTCAAGCACAATGTTTTCACACAAAAAGAGCTACCTGAGATTCATTATTTTCCTGTTATGTATCCCTCATGGTTCTACTCAATATAGTATCAGTTTATTGGACATATACAAAAATGTGACGGGATGTCCTCACAGACCACCAGGTGTCATTCTTCTTCATAGGACAACCTACCCTCTCCAAAAACCCGGTTTAATGGAGAGCGGGCCTTCACCTGGAGTCAGGGAGGCTCTTCTATCTAAGAGCGGACCCGTGATCTAGATATATTAACAACCAATGTGACATCCTAAACATCCCTTTTATTTGCTAGAAATTACACTTGGTTTTAAAACTAACCATGGGGACAAGGGGAATTAGTACCCCATCACCACTATACCATCAGCATGTTTCTGCACGATGGCTCATGCGTGTCCGTGGCATTCTTCAGGACGGAAACACTGGATCCTAGTATGGCAAATATACATTAATATTGCCGCTACAAACCAAAGGGTGACCTGTGTCAACCTCTTTTTATCTGGCCCATATGTACCTGCTAACAAATAAAAACTGTACATTTTTAAGTAAGTAGTTAAGGAATACAAACAATTTTAGACAACCGTAAGCATGCAACATTCGCATGCTTGGTTGTAAGTGGCACTGCACGCGTGAGGTAACCCAAAACAAATATCTGTCTTAGTTGTGAGACCAGCTCAGAGTTTTACCCCATTAATGTGTGATCCGGCCCCTATTGAGGTAAGGCTCAGGAGACTAATGGTAGACATCTAATATCAGGGTTGTATGACGGAGGCATGCATGGCTAAACCACGCGTGCCTCTACTACGCGGCCCGAACAACGAATGCATATAAACAACGCATTCCTTTACCATGCAATTTCGTGGTAAAGGCATGACTGGTAAAGGGATGTGTGGTAAAGATCACACCCAAACACCCCGCCTTGAGCCCTAAAAACTACCGACCCCCTCTGACCCCTAAATACTACCCCAACCCTCCCAAGCCCTAAACACTACCCCAACCCTTAAAAACTACCCCCTTCCCCCACTCCCTCGAAACCCAGCCCCATTTACCTCACAGCATCCTCTCCCGATCCTTCCTGTTCCTGGGCCCACCCATCCCATCATCTAGACCACGCACTGCCTTAACCACGCATATGCATGGTTAAGGCATATGTGTGGTTAAGGCATGCGTGGTTGAGCTTGCGGGAAAAGGGCACGCATGGCTCTGCCCGCGTTGTAAAGGCCATTTCCCAATATCAGAGATGCACACCTGATTCTGTAAAGCCCAATGAAAATCATGGTATCTGTCTTTCTGTCTGTCTTCCACCCTGATTCCAAACTCAGATATGCTAAAACCTTCACAGCAGCCCCTTCCCCCCATAGAAGCTCCGGGAACCGAACTAGCTAAAAAGCAAATAAATATCAGACCTTTAGGGCTTGAGGTCACTTGGCCTGATGAAGGTCTGTCTGGGTCTATGCCTCTTCCAACCTCCTCCCCCATTCAGAGTAGCATAATGCAAAATAATAGGGCTCCCCTGCAGAATCTGATGAGGGACCCCAGCGAAGTGTTTAACTATTTCTTATTCCATGCCATTGCACGCATTCTGCAAGGCATGCCGTGACATGGTTTAGAGCAGAGTTCTTCAATCTGTGGGGCGCGCCCCCCTGGGGGGGCGCGCACTCCACCCTGAAATCTTACCTTTGTTGTCATCTTTTTCCTCTACTGTCCCACGTCGCAAGTCTTCACCCATTTCAAATGGGGATTTTTGATTTGCTGCTGCTCTGGCTTTCTCCAATCAGCACGTAGGAACGTCACCAGTGACGTTCAACCAATGAGGGGGACAGCAGCTGAGATTGCAGGAAGTGCCGCGAAATTTGCGGGCATAAAGCTCCTGCATCCACTACTTGCTGCCTTTTCTTCCTGGTTTCCTGTGGAGGCTTTCCTACGTTTTACCTCGCCTCGCTCTGAAGGACTGCTGAAATCTTGGAATCTGCAACAGGTAAGAGGGCTTTTTCGAAGTCCGAGGGGGGGATGTTGGGCAGAGGTAACGGAGGGTTGGAGGGGGGTGGAAGAAGGGGAAATCGATGGGGCACGACGTGCCCATGCTCCTGCACTTTCACGGGGTTAATGCCTACAGCTGAAGCTGGGAGGCAAGGAGTCTCCTCTGCTGAAAGCGAATGAACAGACAGTCCACAGTGGACTGTCTGTTCATTTGCTTTCCGTTTTAGCAGAGGAGACTCCTTGCCTCCCACTGCAGCTGAAGCATATCAGCTGTAGGAATTTAACCCCGTCCTGGGAGGATTAGCTTTTCCCAGAACGGAGACAAAGTTTCTTTTAGAATTTTACAGGCAGTAAAGTATGTATTGGCTTCCTAAACTGTATTGCACTGGCAATTATATAGTGCTTTCTTGCTTGCTGTGAGGGCTGAAGTACTTTATGAGCTACTCCTAGTCTTTTGTCCTCAGAGGTACCTTTAGGGCAGCAGCTCCTGGGTCTGCACAGAGAAGCTAAAGTACACCATTTCAAACCTGTTTGTAAATATTTGGGGAATGTTTAACTTTCTCTAAAATATTCCTGGACTGGAGTTCAACTATTACATAAGCCTCCCAGGCAATTGTGTGGAATGTTGCACTAGAAGAGCACAGCAGCCAAGCTGGAAAGTTAGTAGTTTCTTTTAGAATTATACAGGCAGGCGGCAACATCCACAGGGCTAAAAGGTCTTCAAGTTGCCAAAAGAAAAATGCCAGCCATGTGTTGCATAAACAGCCTGCAAATTGCTTGTCTTGGCACTAAATGCGGTTTATAAATAAAGTAGTATGTATTCACTTGTAATGTGACTTTTCTGTCTTTGTTCCTTTTTTAATTCTCAGTCATGGATCTTTCAGGCAGCCCTAGAACACAATTTAAAGTGCTTTCTATTTATATTTGCTGTTCGAAGTATGCACAGATAAGTGCTGAAAATACAGCTTATGGGGACTGCTTATTTTTGTACCGCCTGGGACATCAAAATAATGAGCTGGCAACCCTAATCATAAAACTGGAAGTTTGTTGCAGGATCAGCACGTTATTTACTTCCTCCACCCTCGATCTCTGGTTAATGCCATACTAGCAATAGTTTAACTTCTATGTGAAACCCTACGCCGCCGTCAATAACATGCTGACATACTTCAAGTGTCTGGGAATGCACCCTGCATTCAGACAACTCGCTCCTCATACTTGCCCTTCACTTTCACACTCACCCTGCACTCACAGCGATCACAATGCACTCACACTGATCACCATGCACTCACACCATTCACCCGCTTACCCTGCACTCACAGCGATTACAATGCACTCAGAGCGCTCGCCATGCACTCAGTGATCACTCTGCACTCACAATGCACTTGCGCTGTTCACCCTGTAACTCACCCTGCAGTCACACGAGCACACTACTCACCCTGCACTCATGTGACACTTCACTCACCTGTCCCCCTCACTGCTTACTCTGCAATCTCACTCCAATAAGCCCATCACTAACCATACATTCATTTGTCCCACTCTGCACTTACATCCGCACCCAAATTCATACGGTCACCTCACTCACCCTGCAGTCACTCCTCTTACCCTACTCTCTCACTGTCGCATGACTCACTGTGCACTCACATGGGCACTCCTGCCACCCACACAGCGCAGAGGGTTAATGTGCCTGCTACAAAGAATGTGTACTATGCAGATCAAAGAACTGAGTGTGAGTAAACTATGAGTAGCTATAATAAAAAAATGAAATGTTTGTCAGAAAGGTGCTATAGAGAGATGAGGTGCATTGTTGATGAGTGGTAGTGAGGGAATTCATGGAGGAGGAGGAAATGGGAGAGGGGCGCCAAGAAAGACTGTTGCACTGTGTACGACCCCCCCGCCCCCTCCTGAAGTTCAGGTCTAGTTGCGCCCCTGGTGTGCTGGCAGGGTCAAAGCGGTTGCTAAAAAAAAAAAAAGCCTAAGTGTTTTGTGTTTTCAGACATGCAAATGTGTATAAAATAATGCAATAACAATTGGATAATAAATTAACTGGTTATAAATGCACTCTTTTAGGTTATGAAACCTCAGTTAGCGACTACCATCACTGCAGATGTCTGTGTGTGTTAAAGCTGAGCAACACATAATTGAATCCTAGTTGGTGCAGAGGAATAGTGACCTTTGTATTTATAGTTAGGGCCACTGGAATTATGCAATTGTGCGGTTTTGGCATTTTGCGCATAGTTATGGATTTCCCGCATTTGCCACATAATCCTTTATCTGCTGCATTATTTGCAGACTTAAAAAAAAACTTGTTTCTAGCTCAAACGGTTTCAAAAGTTACTAAAAATGCAGCAACACATGTTACCTCGCAGTGGAAGGCCCTTTCTAAAGGTTGACTGGTCACCTTTCTGTTGCTTATTGCTATATGTGGGTGTTAATAAGGTACTTATGAGGGGCAATAAAAGCCAGCACAGTGTTAACAAGTGTAAAAATGGCAAAATAGTGCAGTAATGCTATCACAATTTTAATATTTACACATTTATAGTGCTATGAGGTCCCAGCCTGTGGCAGAAAGCACTGAATATATGTCATTATTTTAAAACAGTATTTACATACTCTAAGGTAGGCTGCTGCAAAATGATGCAGTGATTGAGATTAAACAAGTTCTTACAAAATATACTTTTTAGTAATAAGTAATCAAACTGAATCTAATGCAGACATTTTTGTAAGTGTCTCCACTATTCCAGATCTCAGCTGATAACATTACATCTCAAAAAGAATAAATCTTTGCCACCATGAATCTTTAAGCAGAGCCACTGGAATTATTCAGCAGAAGAGGACCACATTATGTGGCAGGTTTGACTAAATTATGCAGCAAGGAAAGGTAAATTATGCGACGCAATGTTCCACATTTTGTGGTTGCCCTTACTTCATTATTTTGTCATTTTAACTCAAGGTAACGCTGTCAGGGGAAAATTTTCACCTCATTAGTTCCAGTTTAACACCCAAATACAGCAGTAAGCAACTACAAGATCACCAGTCCATCTTTGCAAAGGGCCTTCCACTGCTCCGGAACGCTTCGTCATGCTTTAAGTAACTTTTGTTCAGTTTGAGCTAAAATTAAGTTGTTGAAATCTGCAGATTATGTGGCATATGCAGTAAACTGATAATTATGTGAAAAACGCTGCTGCTACAGAAACTCATAATTCCAGTGGCCCTGGCTTTAAGTGACTCAATCAATTAATGGCTGGTAAGAAGGCTGGTTTCTTTAATTTTCTGCACTTCCACCACACCCTTCACTTTCAGGCAGAGGCTCCTCAAAGTCAGTATTAACCATTCAGGGGCAGTTTATTGTGAAAGCTGAGTCCATGGGATGGCAGGTGGAAGCCCAGCAGGGTTGCATTCAGACGCAGAGCCCTAATCCTCTCGAACCCTGGGGCCTCACAGCAATAGTCCAGGAGATCGAAGAAAAGGAGCGAGATTCATAGATATTGTCAAAGAGAAGGCCCAGAATAGGGAGCACTGTATGAGGACTCATTTTTATGTTTACAAATGGCCAGAGACATCTTCTTCAGAGATAAGAAGGGGACAATATAAGTGTTTGGTTTTTTTTGCTGGTACTGCTGCCAAGTGTGTAAGTGGCCATTGCTGGTTATCATTAAGGAAGCAGATGCAGCAGGATTGGGGCCCAGGGATTCGAGGGGCCCACTGCATCACAGTTATGACTGTCTACCTTTAAAAAAGGGGCATCGGAGCTTATTTTCCTTTCAAGCATTAGGACCGAGGTGATCCATCATGGTGGGGTAGAGGTAAAAGATGCAGAGGAGATAGCCTGCTACTCGGGACTGCAGTTATCATTAGTGCAGCAGGTGTAGTTGCATTGGGGTCAACGAATGTGAGGGGCTCACAACATCCCAATTATGGGGAGCAGTTTGTTTGGGATAAAATCTGTTTTTGTTTGATGCAATTGCTGTTTTATAAGTCTCATATTTAGTGCAGTTCATAAGCTATAGAAAAAGTATTCCTGATATCATCTCATAAGCCCTGCTCCCTGCACGCAGCCATGTCCTTCTCGCTCCCACAATCCTTGCCATAAAGTTTTGGAGGGGGGCCCGACCTCAAAACATTTTGCTTAGGGGGGCTCAGAGTAAAAAAGTTTGAAGACCTCTGGTTTAGAGGGTGAGGGGGCCCGCTCCAAAACAAGAAACGCTGCGGGGGGCCTCCGTTACGCGGCCGCCCCGGCCCTTTCAGCCCACACACGTCATATGAGGATATGAACAAGTGTTAGGAGCTCGGAGGAGCCTGTCGCTTTACGATTAATTACACAGGGGACAAGGAGCAGGGAGGGCCCTTGGTCACAGAGCGTGTATTTTCCCGCCATGACGAAGGATGAGTCTATTAGCGCCTACTGAAGAGGGCTGTCAGCTGGTGAGATTATTTCGGGCGCTCTGGTGACCTGCTCCGCTGAAGGGGTGACGATATTCCTAAATGATTATTGCGGGCGGGTGCGGGGCTCACACTGCTGCTGACTGTAATTAACATCTCAAAACGCAGCACCAGCAACAGTCAGCAGGCGGAAGGAAGGGTAGGAACTACGGCATGTTCAGTTTTGTTCATGTTTGCTTTTATCTTCTGCAAATATTTAGTGGAAACCTAACCCCCAATGTGGGACGAGCATTTTACAAATAGCAAAGAGAAATACACTGGAAACAAGGGTACGGGTCTGGTGGCTTAATGGACTAATGAGCCCCCTGTAGGGGCCTTTGTTTGACCTCGTGGTCACAGGTTCAAGTCCCAGTGGGTCCACTCAGCCTTTCATCCTTCTGAGGTCGATAAAATCAGCACCATTGAGTTGGGGAACAATAAACATCTGTTATTAAGTGCCAAGAGACCCACGGGTGAAAGTGCGTTTTACAAATACATGTTATGTTATGTAACGTGAAGGCCCTCTATGCTGTTAGAGTAAGATCACACAAAAAGCAAGATTTAAAGGATTATGTTAGTTTATGAGCAAATTTTATAAATAGCTGGCCAACATCCACCTCCTCCCGGCCCAAAGCACACAGACTCCAGCCATGCCCTTCCCTCAGGCTCTTTGCGCCCAAAGCTCACTGGGAGTGGGGTTTTGTCGTGTAAAGCAAGCTCCGGATACAGGTTGTGGCCTTCGGCCCGTTCTGTGCCCACCAGGGGCGTACCAAAGGCCCCTGCAGCCCCGAGATGCTGGGGGGCCCCAGGCTTACCCATACTGGAGGGGGGCCCTCAGCCCCTACTGATGTGAGTGTGAGGGCCCCCTTTAGCACATCTTGCAGGAGGGCCTACTCACGTTTTTTTACACCTCAGGTGCCCACTCCTCAGTGTTACACAGAGTATGTCCCTTGGCAATTGCCAGTAGGCTTGGCCATGTCCTCCTTACCCTCTGCCCCAGAGCAATGGCTTTTCGCCATACCCAGCAGGCTCCGGATACAGTTGTGGCCTTTGGTCACATTCTATGTCTGCTCCTTGTTCCACAGAGTATACCCCTTGGCTATTGCCTGCAGGGTTGGCCATGTCCTCCTTACCCTCTGCCCCAGAGCAATGGCTTTTCGCCATACCCAGCAGGCTCCGGATACAGTTGTGGCCTTTGGTCACATTCTATGTCTGCTCCTTGTTCCCCAGTGTTCCACAGAGTATACCCCATGGCGATTGCCAGCAGGGTTGGACATGTCCTCCTTACCCTCTGCCCCAGAGCAATGGCTTTTCGCCATACCCAGCAGGCTCCGGATAAAGTTGTGGCCTTTGGTCACATTCTATGTCTGCTCCTTGTTCCCCAGTGTTCCACAGAGTATACCCCTTGGCGATTGCCAGCAGGGTTGGACATGTCTTCCTAATCCCCTGCCCCAGAGCACTCTGCAGACGGGACTTAGTATGTACATGGGTTTTGCCAGTTTGTAAGGGCTCCCAAATGTGGCAGATAAGCGAACTAAGGACGTAGAACCAGGGCTTTAAGTGGGCCGGGTCTGTCCGGGTCTGAGCACCGGCAGTTATTTTCAGGGGGCCTCGAAACTGGTCTCTATCGGGCTCTATTTTCGGGCCTCGCAGAGGTAGTCCGTTTTCTTTTTTTCTTGGAGTGCAGTGAGAGCATGCACATCGATGTGCGCATGCTCATTTTGCTCACTTTATGGCACCCAATGAGGTATTGTTCAACACTTTATGTCTTGATTTTTGTAATGCTTAACCACAGGATTACTAGAAGAAATGACACTAAAAAGCGAAAAGGCTCGGCTCTGGAAGTATACACACAGAAGAAGTGGCCCGAAATTAATACTGGTAGTCATGTGTACAAACTGCCATTGCGATTGTCTGTCTCATGACTTCTCCGAGCCCCGCTGACTTAATGCCATGAATTATTCAAACCGTCCAAGCGAGTATGGCAGCTCAGCCGGTACTAGGAAACGGTGAACACGGATAATCCGGGCAAGTTACAAGTGGAATATGGAGCCCTTTCAGGCAATTTTACGCGGTGCTAAGGAATAATTGTGGCTTTCAGACGACAAGAGCGAGACCAGCTGGACAACAACCCTTTGCTTCTCGTTATTAAACACAATTAATAAAGATTCTTTACATCTCATTTAGAATAGCAATGTGTCCACCACAATACTGTGTACTCAAGGGGCCACCAGGTGCCATGCAATCTATACTGAATGACTCCTTTGTGTGAAAAGCACCACGCCAATGCACCAAGGTGTAACAAAGAACAGACAAAGCCAGCAAGCAAAAAGGTTCATACCGATTAAAATACAGCCCTGCATCACAGGTACTTCAGTTTGGGGTACAGCGCTCGATTGCACTGCCCTGGTGAGCTCACCCAGAACCTCAGCCAACGGCAGCAATAGGCCGCAGATAAAATGTGTTAGAGAAAATATATCTGAGAAGACATGTTCAAAAGCGCCTGAAGGCCAAACGAGGAGCTGAAAACAGTACAACGCTTGAGGCTCCCCGCTCCAGGATCTACAAGATTCCTTACTCTACCGAGTCATACTAAATATAGACGCTGTGCCAAGGGTAAAAACAGCGCAACGGGTCCACACCACCCGCTGGCTTTAATAAACAAGCCATGACATACGTCGAGGTGACAAAAACATACTCGGCCCAGTTATCTGCCGGTGTAAAGGGATGCTCTATCAAAGAGCCCAAGTTTGCGACGGGCATTCTCCATTGGATCTCAGTACTGTACATTCAACCATTTCTCTGCTGCAATTCTTGTTGCCAACACACTATCAGGCACTGACCGCCCCAAACTGGAGCCAGGGGGCGTTACCGCCACCATGATAAATTAACTCGTCGTTTACTTCAGAAGGTCGCTCCCTGCAAGGATTCAACATCTATTATGGCAAAAAGTAACTGAACATCAAGAAAGGTCCAAGGGTTTGATGAATGCTCGAAGTTAAACGAAGAGGTGGGAAAACCCACAGTAACTGGGGATCGGGTGGGATAATGGCAGATGAAGAATGCGTTAAAGGCGATATTCTGGAAAGGGACCAGGTGGTAGATGCTCGTGGGGGCGATAGCGGTTGTTGGGGGGGGAGGGGGCTAAGTACATGAGGGCAGTAAAGGTTCGGGGAAGAAGTGGGTGAGTACCTATGGAGAGCCATCAGTGCCTGAAGTAGTGTTTCAGGAGGACTCAGTAACAGGGATAGTATGACTCTAGGGTGGAGGCGACAAATACCCGTTGATAGTAACGCTTGAGGTGGGGGCAGTAACTGGCGGTGGCAGGGCTTTAAGTGGTCCGGGTCTGAGCACCGGCAGTTATTTTCAGGGGGCCTCGAAACGGGTCTCTATCGGGCTCTATTTTCGGGCCTCGCAGAGGTAGTCCGTTTTCTTTTTTTTTTCTTGGAGTGCAGTGAGAGCAAGCACATCGATGTGCGCATGCTCATTTTGCTCACTACTGAGTAGTGGAGGTCAAGGCATGACGTCATGCCAGGTGAGCCGCGTTGTAGGAGGACTCTGTGGCATGTTTTGACGGGGGTGGTGGCTTCGTTAAAACTCACCCCTGTGAAGCCGCGTTGCCTTCTGGGAGCAGTGCTTCTAGTACACTCAGCCCCACATGAAGCCACCCTATACGGGAGGTGTCTGCCTAGGCATTTCCCGGGATGACGACACCGGTCTTGGGGTACTGGGGAGGGTGTATGGCGTTATCCATACATAGCCTTGCTGTAATAAGGAGGGGAGAGAGCGAGCCTGGGCGGGGAATTCCAAATCTGATGACACTCTGAGTCCTAGAGCTGACGGCTTGTCAGAGTAGGGGGTACTGCTACACTAGTTATCTTTATTTAGACCATGCCCATACTTAGATAGGCCACACCCCTTTGAGGTTTCCCCCGCCCCTTTTAGAGCACCCCCAGGTTGTTTTTCCCCCTTAAAGCCCTGCGTAGAACTGAAGTGATTTGTCCAGGATCACACAACGTGATCATATTTTAAAAAACAGTGATTAGAAGCTAGGTCTGCCCATTTTAAAACTGCTAACATCTCCTCTTCATCCAATGTCCCGGAGCACAGACTGTTTCTTCTAAGGAGGGACAGATGGCACACAATCTGCATTACAGGCAAAACTTTCACATTTTTGCCCAAAAAAATTAGACCACACATAAAAGTGGGACAGGTGGCTATGCCAGCTGTGTATGTTCATCTGATCTTTTTCTACTGGTAGCAGTATTTTCTAATGAGTATATGCCACAGAGCATCATGTTAGAGGGTGAGTAAATAACAGAATGGCTACATGAGCAAACAAGTAGCTGATTGAGGTAGTAACTTTGGCCCAGATATACTAGTTGGGGTTGAGTCACTTTTTTGTCGCAGCCCCAATGCAAAATCTATTTGGGGAATTGCAAACCCATGCAAACAGAAGCACCATTGCATCATGGCACAAGGGTGCTTGTGTTGCTGCTAGGTAGCTACTAGTGCTGCATTTCTGCTCTCTCCCTTTGACACAACGCCTGCACAGCAATTGACCGTGCTATGCTGCACAAACCTTTAGTAAATCTGGGCCTAAAATTGTGAGTAAATGAGTGGCTAGATGCATGAGTGAAAGAGAAATTAGAAGAATGGCATGTGAGCTAAAAATCAATGCATACTTCTCTGCCTTTTCCAAGTAAAATTGTGATTTTAAATTCAGTGGAGTAAGGCCTCTCCCCAAAAGAGAATTAGACCAGCCTACCTGGTTTGTAGTTTGCTCTCTTTAAAATGCCACACACGCCAGAACTCAGTGGTAGAGGAGTGCTAAGGTGTCCTCATGTAACAGCAAATCTTTGTATCCAATAAGAACAATAAAAATGTAATTAAATGATGAATTGGTAAACCCATACTTTTAAATTAAAAGAAATCTGTATTCTTTTTATTTAAACAAGTACCCAAAAGTGAGTGGGAAAATATATTATCAGCAGTGTGAAATTTTCAGTAAATGAATTATTTTCAAATAGTTGGTGGGACATTGCCTTATCTTTGGTTCAGGAGTCCTTTGAGTTCATCTGGTCAAGTGGGGGCTGAGAGGACAAGCGTTTAATGTGCCCAGCGACCTGGAGCTTTAAATAGCCGATTGATCACTGGGACACTGCAAAACATTCCACCTTGTTAAACAGAAAAACAAAGATTTCTTCTTACAAAGTTGCAGTGAGTGCTTCCAAATGGGGTGCAAAAAGTATTGATTGGTAAGGGGATGTCTAAAGCCCAACGCAGGCAGGCTGGATTGCTACCGAGCCATGCAACAATCCGCATATGGAAGAGCTATATTTACCTTTTACACTGGAGCTGCTGCTGGAGTAGCAGGGAACACCTGCTGTTTACTGGCTGCAGCTCAAGAATCAACTTTTGGAAGTGAATGGACAATAATATTTAACCCTATTCACCAAGATAAATATGGTCGTAAACACAAGTTTATGACTGAATTTATCTTTTGTATGTCTGCCTAGAATTCTAAAAGGAATCCTGGCAGGCATAAATCTCTTTACGAGTGTGTATTTCTCCACCATGAATATTGGCTTAATTTGTGTAGAGCTTTGCATGTGTGCGTGAGGAGTTTTAGCTGATTGCGTTTGTGTATGGGGAGCCAGTGAAGTTGCTTGAAGTGTGGGGTGATGTGGATGCGGTGAGGTAGGTTGAGGATAAGACTTGATATGGCATTTTCTATGGTTTAGAGCCTGTTCAGGAGATGCTTGCTGATTCCTGCATTTAGTATGTTGCCTTAGTCGAGTTTGGTGGTTATCCGGACCTCTGTGACCATTTTCCTAGTATTCTCTGGTAGCCACTTGAAGATTTTCTGCTACTTCTTCATGGTGTGGAAATAGGTGGAAGTCGCCTTGTTAAATTGGGGTGTCATGTTGAGTTTGTTGTCTAGGATGATTGCTAAGTTCTTGCCGTGCGCAGTGGGGGAAGGTGTGGAGCCAAGGTCTTCTGACCACCAGGTGGAATCTAAGCTGAGGTTTTCTTTCCGAATATCACCACTTCGGTTTTGTCTCAGTTGAGTTTGAAGCAGTTGGATCTCATCCAGGAGGCTACGGTGGTCATGCAGGTGGAGAAGTTGATTTTTGTTGCGGGGGTCTTGTCCAACAGAGAGAGTGTCAATTAGATGTCATCTGCATGGGAAAGTATGTTGATACTGTGCGATTTGATGAGGTTGGCCAGTAGGGTCTTGTAGAAATTAAATATGGTTGATTGAGTGATGATCCTTGGGGGATTCCACAGATGAGGTTCTTGGCTTCTGACATGCTGATTTTTTGTGTTCTTCCTCGGAGGAAGGAGCAGATCCAGGTCGGTCCTTCTATGCCTCTTTCATGTAGTCTTCTGATCACAGTGGAGTGGGAGACTGTGTCGAAGGCTGCTGAGAGGTTGAGCAGGATGATGGCCGCTGTGTTATATCAGTCGAGGATCATCCTGATGTCATCTTTTGCTGCAATGAGGGCAGTCTCAGTGCTGTGATTGGGTTGGAAACTTGATTGCATGGTGTGTAGGAGTTGACTTGTGTCTGGGTGGTGGGCGAGTTGCTTGTTGATACTTTCTCTATGACCTTGGCTGGGTAGAGTTGTAGGGAGGTAGGACAGTAGTTTGCTAGCTGGGTGAGGACTGTCGAAGTTTCTTTAGAAGTGCGTTGACCGCTGCATCTTTCCAGGCCTCCTGGAACGTTGCGGTGGAGATAGAGATGTTCAGGATGCGGGTGAGTACTTCACCGATTGGGGAGGCGCCCATGTTGTAGATGTGATGGGGGCAGGGATCAGTCAGTCCTCAGGAGTGGATGGTCCCATGATGTTGGCTGTTTCTTGTGTGGTGATTGTTTCCTAGGTAGTTAGGGTGAATGTTGCTGAGATTCTCAGGTTGAAATGTGGATACTCGTGAAGGGGGCCACATTCTCTGTGGTTGCACAGCAGTTTACATTTTCTTTGCAGATTTTCCCGATTTCTCCTCCTGTTTTGTGTTGGCAACCCTATTGTGCGATCTTGTATCTTGCCAGGATGGCTGTGGCCATGCAGAGAAATTGTCACTCGTAAATCCCACTGAAGGGCTAGGAAGTGTGTATTCCAAGGCATAGTTTGCCTAGTAGGTTTGAGAGTGCCCATAAATGTGAATGTTTGTGGGCACTCTCAAGCTCCTTCCCATCCTCCTTCCACTTTGGCAGTAGGCAGAGATTTACTCCAGCACAGGCTTGCATAAAAGGGAAACAGATTAACCACACATCTGGAGGAAGTAAGGGGATGTGTTTGTTCCATGGGGAAAATGCATGTGGTTGCACAGGAGGCTCCAATTCCCGCTGTGTGAACTTCTCCACTATAGAGAACTCTTTACAAGGGGAATAAGACTATGTGGGAATAGTCACATGACATCCCCAGAACTACGCTTGGAAACCTGCCTCTGTGTGCGCTTTCCACTTGTACTTCTGGTAATGTTTATGAATTAAAAAAAAGTAGTAAATCTGCACCCACCCATAGATGTAAACCTTTGCGTGCAAAGTTACTACTTTTTTATGAATGGGCAGGCATGATCAACAGAGTAGATCCCGTAATAAATAGTTTCCAGATTCTCAGTTGTTGGTGCGAAATTGTCTTCTCATTAATTTCAGGGTTCCGTTGGGGTCTTCTGGTCAAGCAGGGTTTCAGAAGACAAGAGAAGGGACCTCTCAGCAACCAAGAGTGTCACATACCCAATTGAGTATTTCTGGACAAAGTTATTTGAAATCAGTAGTCAACAAGATATGTAATAGTTTATATGGCACCATTATCATGGGCTATAAGCAATCAAATATTTGACAAGGTAAGTTTAAAAGTAAGTGGTGCCTTGAATGCTTGGTTTGCTACTCTTGAAGAGTGAAGTGTACCAAGGAAATAACTTGGTTATTCAATTGAAATCAAACAAGACAATACACTATGCCTTTGGGCACAAGGAAGTAGTTTGTGAGAGACACTATTTCTGACTGCTCCAACCTGGAGACTACATCACTCTTTTAAATGATATTACTTACAGGGCAAGTGAAAAAACATCAACAGGTGAGCTTTGAGAGACATGTCTACGATAGTGGCATTCAACTAACCGACAAAGTGCTCATGCAAAAACTCTATTCTGCCAGAGATTTTCGTACATGTGAACCTACTCCTTGGACTGGCATATCTCATAAAGAGACTTTGATATATATTGGAAAAATCAGGGCTTTGTGTCCCTGAATGTGTCATACTCCAAAAAACTTAGCATGGAAAGGCTAGTGTTCAGGTCACAAAGTCTTAATGAACATCCAGACGAAGTGGACATTGATGATGTTCTGACTTCTATTTTGACTACTTCCTCGCCCGGCATGCCGATCAGGAACCGAGCGAGGATGTCTCACTTCGGCAGTCAGATAGCCACTTTAAGTTCCCCATAGTTTCACAGTAGAGCCTCAAGGCCATGGTAAAGGTTATGAAAGTGCCTTCCCCTTCTCAGAAATACTGAGACTTTGTATTGTGATGCTAGCCGAGATAGACACTACCTATCAGCATTTTCTGTCCTATTGATTGTTTACTATCTTCTTTAATTTATGTTACCGGTTTTACTCGAATCCATGTTTGGTTAGGAATTCTGTGTCCACAAAGGACAGGTGCCTTACGGCCTAGTAGAATGAGGCAGTTATTTCCCCAACAGTTATATATTCATGTTCATACTCTGTGAGGTAAAGAATAGAGTGTAGAGGTGGGTGCACAGGCTGGTGCAATGCCGGTGATAGCACTGTGGCTGTATGGCTGTCATTATTTCTTTAAGTATGCACTCTAGTTCATTGTGCTCACATAAAAAGTATTCAGTGTGTCACAAAGGAGGCATTGGGTGAGAGAGGCACAACACAGACCACTGACATATTTTGTATGTGTGAGAAAGGTCACTTTATTGAAACAGTTGCACATCACACAAAATTTCTGGGCATTCCACCTTACAAAAACAAAACTTCAGTATACAAAAGTTTGTCACCTAATTTTCTACCCTGCAACCCTAATTGTCCCACCTCCCACATAACATAACCCAGCAAGTATCTACCTCCAACAATACTGCACTCCTGCAATTGTGACCTTTTTAACTTCCCCTACTGCTTTTCAGTGGCTCTATTAACATCTACTAAGCTTAACTTCCTATAATGTAATCTTTAACTTCCTGCCTCGTTCCGGTGTGAGCTTGTTCACACCCTCCCTTTCAGCCTAGTTTGCTGATGGCAACAACAATAACATTAGCTAAACCCATGAAAATGTCTCAGCTAGCTGCCACTCAGAAAAAAACATCAACCTGACTTTTTCTGTCCCTCCCAAGTCCTTACTGCTTACCGCTTCAAGGTTTAAGGTAAAAACTCTTTTACTTCTAGCAAATAAATCTCCATCCCATAATGAAAAAGGTGAACTCCGTCATCCCAAAAAAAGTCCACACACTACTCGACCAAATCCTTCTTCCCTACAGAATACTCTCATTTCCCTATTGATCTTTCTCCTGGCCTTATCAATTGCTGCAGACTTGAAAGCACCTCTCCAAAGTCTCCTAGGGATAAAATCTGTTCATACTACGAAGCACCCTGACCACTGCCATCTAGATTTCTTTCAAATCTTTCTTCATCGCTCGCAGCAGTGCCAAGTCCTTTTCTGCCACCAAGTCATTTTACCATAAATGAGCCAATAAAACATCAGGACAGTTCTTTCCCAACAAAAACTTGTTCAGATTGGGCAACAGTTCCTTCCAGCGCATATCACTCTTCCCGTACCAGGAAACCAAAAGCAAACTTGCATCAAAACCCAAATTTCAACCATGTGCACTCTTTCCGGCTTCCAGGTCGACCCACTTCACAAAAGAGTGTCCCATGATCCACACAAACAAGCCAATGACCTCCGGGCTTGGAACCAAACCTGAAAAGATATGAAAGGAATGCATGCCATACTCCTTCATTGCCATCCTGACCTGTAAACGCACTTTCCTCAGTACTGCTAGCAGTTGGAAAGCAGTCACTAATTTTCCGTCCCTGAACACTTCCCCGTCGGGTGGATTCCTGCAAGCTCGCAACTTCTCTCCCCATTTTACCAGACAGAATCTCTCCACAGGTTAACACCACCGTCTTTCCCCTTGATCTCTTGTCTGTTTTTGAATGGCGCAACCGTATCCCTACCCCAGACTCTTGTGTCACTACTTCTTCCCATTGAAGGCCTGTACTACCCTTTCCTCCCAGCAATTCTGACACCCAAAAACTCCAAAAAGCATTCAAGTGATCAGGGTAGTGAATAATGTTGCTTCCCTCTCTACGCAGCAAATATCTGGCAATATTTGGATCACTAGCATAAACACCTGCCAAATCAGCGGCTTCTGCTTTGTACCTGCACGTCCCTCCTCCTTGGACTAACCTTCCAACATCCGCTTCCCCAGTTCCTCTGCAGACTGTGCATAACCCGGAGCAACTTACCCATGTAAGCAATGCCTGCCAGCTTTTCCGCGATCGTGATTCGTGAAAGCCCTTTTTCAGTCAATGAACTACATCCTCAGTTCTGTCCCACCCCTCTGGCCTCTTTCAGCCCCATGTTCAAAAATGAATCCTACGGTTGCACATATGATCTCCTGGTGGGCTCAGCCACTGACCCTACCACCAGTTGGAACAGCCTCTCTCCTACTGTCCATATATCTGTTGTCATAGGCATCTTGTCCCGGTCTGCCTCTGTGGCTAGTCCATGGGACATCACCCACTGTGAACGAGGCAAAGCATCTGCAATGTCATTGTCCACCTGTGGCACATGCTTCGCCTTGAACAAAATGTAATTTCTCAAGAATTCTGGATCAAAAACCGTAGCATCTTCAGCACTTGTGCCTCCCTGGTCGACTTTACCATCTGTACCACACCCATGTTATCAATCCAAAACAGGACGTTTTTGTGGGCCAAGTCTGCACCCCACAAGGAGACAGCCACAACCAGTGGAAAAAACTCAAGAAAGGCAATACTGTGACCCCTATGATTCCAAGCCGCAGGCCATTCCTCCGCTCACCAGCGCCTCTTCCAGTACTCACCAAAACCAACACCCCCTTCCACGTCAGAATAGATGTGGACATCCAACTCGATTTCCTGCGGTGTGTACAATGGAATACCGTTGAACAAGTCTAAAAAGAAACACCACATTTGCAAGTCCTTCCTCACACCTACAGAAAACTGCACATAATGATGTGGAAGAGACAAACCTGACAACGCCATTCACAGCAGCCGACAAAAAGTTCTGCCTGTTCATACAACTCTGCATACAAAATTCAGATGGCCTAGGAGCACCTTGACCTTAACCTTCGCTTTCCCCAGCATCGTGTCTAATAACAGTTGCATCTTCAGCTTTTTGTCTGATGGTAAATGCGCTTCCATGTTCTTAGAATCAAGTTGTATCCCTAAAAAGGAAAACACTGTATGTGGGCCCACTATCTTTTCAGGTGCCAGAGGGAACCCCAGTTCCTTCATGAGCTCTAGAAAACTTAGAAGCAACCGCTATCAGTATGCAGAGCTGGTGTGGCTGATGAAGAAAAAATCATCCAGATAGTAGGTGACCCACTCATGCCGTGTACAATAAGTAAATAGCCATTGTAGGAAGGAATTAAAACGCTCAAACAGAGCGCACAAAATAGAGCACCCCATCGGTAGAGCTTTGTCCATGTATCACTGCCCTTCAAAGTCATCTGAGTGCACTGGTAATAACCGGAAGGCTGATTTTATGTCATTTTTTGCCATCTCCGCTCCTACCCCCGCCTGTTCAACCAGTCACATTGGCACATTAACTGAAGAATAAGACACCCGGGCCAAGGCTTCAGATATGTAATAGTTTACTGACTGCCCTTTGGGCAAGGACAAGTGTTGGTTCAGTCAAAACTGCCCCTGCTCTTTTTTGGGGGGCACCCCTATTGGAGACACAATTAGTTCAGCTAACGGCCAATCACCAGGACCTGCCATCCAGAATTTCCTTGTGTAGTTTGTCTCGCACCACTTGTGGATGCTCTGACTGGTTTGAGATTTTCATACCCCAGTCTGAACCCCCTCCCTCATCACTGCTGCATCCTCCCTGTTAACTTAAAATTGGAACTTAAAATCCAACCTGTCCAGATTAACTGGCGTATGAGCCTTTCCCACCAGGTCTCTGTGCCCCCACCCTCTTCTGTAGCCCGCAGTTGTGGGTTGGGGTGCACCTGATACTCCTTGATTTGGCTGCCAATGTCTGGTGTACTCCCCTGTACGCCCCCCTTGCTGTCTCCCTGCTGCGCCGAAACAGTGTATGAGTGCATGTCTCCTTGTGTTTTTGGAACACTGATGCCCGAACTTACAATATTCCCTTGTGCATAGTCCTTTGTTAAAGTTCCAGCAGGCACGCAGCGTTCCTCCCTGCCCTTTAGCTGTTGATCCCACCTCTCCTCGGGTGGGGCGCTCCTAAAAGAGCCAATATACTATGGGTAAACCATTGGCTGTGAATATTGTCTTCCCGAATTTAGCAGGGCCCATTGCATGCTGCCACAAGTCGGAATCAATCTCCCCCCATTTTGCCTCCGAGTCCAACACTATATGCACCCTGATATTCTCATCATACTGCGCCCAGGCATACCCCCATATCTGATCTGCTCCTTATGTATTACATCCATGTACTTGAGCATAGCTACACTCCACTCAGGATATTTTTCACACTAGAATCTGGCGTAAATTAAGAAAGCTGTCAACCAATTTTTGATAGTCATGGGCACCTTAGGTCATTTGGACAATTCGTATTCCTCCTCCTTCGACCCTTCTTTGGCTCGGAGTTCCCTGTGCAGCAGTGCAAACATTTCAACATATTCCCCTTTCCATATTTTTTCCTTTATGAACAACATAAGGTGCACCCCCAAGGGTTTCGTCGACCTCATGTATGGCAATTTCTTTATTTTCAACTCCTTGCTTTCCTTACCCTCTGATTCCTCTACCATCCCCCCCTGTTGTATTCCTCTTAGGGTGTCCGTACATGGGTTTTCCTGTATCATGTCCTTATATAGGCACAATTCGCCCTGCCCTTATATAGGCATAAAATCCCAGTCCTTATTTAGGCATTAAACCGTGCACTCCAAGTAAAGGCATGGTCTCTGACATCCGTCCACCCTAACGTCACAACGAGTTCTTGAAGAACAGACCCTTAGGCTTCGGGAGTTTCCTAGCACAGGACTATTGATTTCTTCAAGGACTCATCTATTATGCATGAACCGTTATACCTTGAGGGTTCATTCATGACGTCTTCCGCTGTCCGATTCACGTCAATGCTAACATTCTGAGGTACCTCTCAGGTATAAATATACCTTCCCTAGCCCTGGTAAATCAGAGGAGACCTCGACTTCAGTGGAGCCCGTATCCTGGCCTGACGCACTGAGAAGACGCTGTCATCCCTGCACGCAGAGAGTCCAGCTTCCAGTGATCTGACTTCCCTCGCGGGGTGTTGGAGTTCGAGTCTGGCAAGAGATTCCCACCTCTCTCATTCTTAAGGTATGGAGCTGACTAGAAACCTAGAGGGACTCTTGGCATACTAGGCATACTAAGCGTAACATACTCTTAGTATACCGTAGTAAGGAATACTCCACCTACTTCATACCTCTCCCTACACCTAGGTTAGGTTAGGTACATTGGGGTAGAACTATCTTAGAAACGCATCGTATGAGTACTCGCATTTTTAGTCTATGTGATTTATATAAATGAATATCTACTAAAGATCATGCTAGCGCAGTATTATTTCTTTCTACTGCTTACGCTGTACATTATTTATCTTGCATACTGTCTTGTGATCGTAACAGCACATATTACTTACACAAGAAACAAGACTGTTCAATAAATCTCTTATTGAAACGCCCGTCTATTCTTTTTGTGTAACTTTGAGGAAAACTAAGCATGCACGATTGAGCTGAGTGAAACGGTTATCTATTGTTTCCACGACTCTGGGACACGTTCTGATTCTAAAGGGGAACAAAGTTGTCATGTTTTGCGGCTGCCAGAAACTACTCCCTTCTTGTTAATCAAGGAGTTTCTAGTGGCCTCTGAGCTAGCTGGCACAAGTAATTAAATTTAATATACTCGATAGGGACATACCGACCTCAGTCCTATGTCAAGCCTATAGGGTATATTATTCCAATGCGCAGAGCCTATTAGGGAAATAGGAGCTACACTACATGGCGCCCAACGGTTTGGTAAGGCGGTAATTTAACGTTAGATACTGAGTAACTCAGCCGTGCTTTTCTCTCAGAGACCCCTACCCATATACTCCAAAAGACATCTGGAGTGGGCAGGGTTAAATATCCGCCACGGCTACATAGGGAAGCACCCTATATATTAGCTGTTTGGTTTGCTCAACGTTGAAGGATACAGTGTTCCAAAATATTGTGCACCTTATCTTTGTTTCCTTGAAACTTGTTCTACATTTTTCAAAAAAACAAAATGCCTGACTCCGACAACGATGAAGTAACAGGTCAACCAGCTTTAAGAGCTTTTGACAATACCGGTTTAGATGGAACCGAGGAGGGTGTTATAGACATCCCTCAAAACTTTAGAAGAGCCATCACTCTAAAACTCATAAAACACGGCCTACCACCAAGAGGCAATAGAGCAGTTTTCGTGATAGAGGCACACGAATCCTTTCAGACAGAGGTATTCTATTCATGGGTAATATTTCCTGAATCCAATCCAGTTACAAAACTGTTTCACTACTACAAAGAAGATGATCCACCAGAGGAATATATTCCTTTGAGGATATTGAAATTCCACTAACATACCAGGAGCATCAGCTCTGGTTTAAAGGCGCCCTAAAACATCACAAAAACATTACCAGGCTCGGCCCACTAGGTAGACCAGGAGCAACATGGCCGATTCTAGCCGGCTACACACCTCATCCTGAACTGGCTATAATGTCAGATGAGGAGTTACTTACTCAAATAACAGAGTTAATAAAAATCTACAGACAACTAGTCCAATATGTCATGGGGACTTTCACAGTCCAAACCCCATTAAACATTCCAAATCAGACCCCTCAACCAGGGACTACACTAAAAATTACACCACAGACTATACGCAGTCATGGGTAAAATGCCCACAAAACGTAAGCAAATTCCATTCTGGATAGCTCAAAAAATTACTCAAATCGAAGCAGTATTTCCAAATACTAGTCCGTATGAGAAACACAGAATCCTAACAATCAGTTTACCAATGGGGATCACACCACAACTGGAAGACTGCACCACTTGGGGCTCAGTCTTTGCTGCCATCTATACTAAAACACATGGTATTCCATCAATTGCGGTAATACCAGATGTCCTGAAACAAATTCAAAATGAATACGGGGCAGAGCCTGCTCTGAATTTAGGTATGAAATTACTGAAAAATTTCGACCAGGTCTCAACAATAATATTATCTAATATTAAAGGGGAGGCAGCAGCAGTGGCGATCCGCCATCGATTAAGGGAATTCGATGTTACAGAACATCAAACTGAGCTACCCAGAATAATTGAACAATCTTATGCAGAATTAGGCAGAGATAGTTTGGGTGGAAGACCAGTGAAGCCAAAACTATCTGAAAGTCCTGAGAAGGACTCTATTAAACAAACTCCTACATCTTCTAAAAAGAAGTGGGAAACTAATAAAAATAATTCAGAGAAACGTTCTCAATCCCGAGGTAGGTCTCCTCAAAAGGAGCCCTCTGAAAGGAGGTATAACCTCAGGAATAGGGATAATTTGAAAAAGCCTGACAGGTATCAACGTTCCTCTCGTACCTTTCAGATCTCGTCACAGACTTCGGAAAGAAGAGGACGGTCAGAACATAGAGAAGAACGCGTGAAATCCAAGGAAGAAAAACACGCTACAAAAAATAAAACAAAACCTCAATTCTCCAAAAAGAAAGTAGCAGGTCTGAAGATCAGACATGCCGAGAATACTGAGAACACAACTCAAGAACGGAGAATGGGCTCAGACAATGCTGGACAGTGCAGCAGAAGTCACAATAGCTCGCCAGAACCTGAAGGAACTTCTGGAGATAGTGGACTTGAATGAGTACATTACAGTTGAGACTGTAGACACCAGGGTTAGTACTCCACAAAAGTTATATGAAATAACACTCCGGATGGAGGGAGACATACCTAGACAGGTGAAAGCACTTTTTTGGGAAAAACTTTCAAGGGGTTATGACATACTTCTAGTAGAAAAAGACTGGCCACCACAATTTGTCAGGGAGTGCCCACATGGCGAGGACATTATTATGCCTGCCTTCTCCAACCATATTCCAATTCACCTAAAATATACATATGCCAGGAAATGGGCAGTAGCCCAGGCCCCAGCATTATATAAAAATCATGTAGGATGGGATGAGGACTCACCTCACCACAAAATACATCTGAAACATGAACCAACTGCACAAAGGCAGTACCCAATAAAGCAAGAAGCTAAAAAACAGGTCAGGGAGATCTTAGATCAACTTGAATACCAAGGGGTGATTGAAACATGCACCTCTTCAATGAACAATCCTTTGTTTCCTGTCTCCAAACCAGACAATACATATCGTCTAGTTTTGGATTACAGACACCTAAACACTTGTTCAAAAACCTTTGCAGTGCAAAATGCACATAGCACAGCATTAATGAATAACATTGTGCGTAAAAAATACAAAACCACATTAGACATCTCAAATGGTTTCTTTTGTCAAAACATAGCACCTGAAAGCAGGTACTTAACTTCATTCTCCATAATGGGGACCTAGCGTCAATTTTGTCGACTTCCACAAGGGTTCAAGAACAGCCCGGGGTTATTCTCAGTGAGAGTAACAGAGTTACTACAAATTTATGATAATGAGGCATTGTCATATGTCGATGACATCTATCTGACAGACGATGACCTGGACAAACACTTGAACAGGGTGAGCACCATTATACTGGGCTTCGCCTCTGAGGGCTACAAATTCAACTTCAAAAAGTCCATGATTGCCCATCTCAATGTCCTATTTCTAGGATATGAGCTTTCAAGTGAAGGCAAGAGCTTGGCAGCTAACTTTCTAGAGAAATGTGCGCTGCTCCAACCTCCAAAAACGCAAAAAAACTTACAATCCATCCTGGGTTTCCTAAATTTTGGAAGAACATACATTCTAAATTATGCAGAAAGGGTTAAACCTCTATACGCATTAATCAAACCTGATTTTTCAATCAAAAATCGGACACATGAACACACAGAAATCTTGCGTTCACTCCAGGCTAACATGTTAGCAACAAATCACTTACAAACATGCGTAAGTCAACGCAACCTGGTGATCCGAATAATTTTGGGTCAATGCGGACTCACCTACTTAACATTTAATGAGGGTGAAAAAGTACCAATTGCATACAAATCTCATTTGTATACACAAGCGGAAATGCGCTTCACTTCAACTGAAAAAATTCTGACAGCAGTTCAAACCGCTGTAGCAAAAGAAAGAGCCTTAGCCCAAGGGAAACGCATTATTGTCGTAACCCCAGTACCAGCTTTAGAAGCGGTCACAAAAGCAAGCATTCCAAATGCTAAAGCATTACATCCAAGATGGATACAATGGGTTAATTCTCTTGCTGCAACAGATGTTGAATATGTTTTTGATGCCGATTTAAAAACACAAGCGTTCCTGCAATATGAACAAGAATGTCCTCTGCCCACTGAAATTATGCCTCTCGATCAGTATGAATTCATAATTTACACTACGGATCCGCACAACCCGCAACAGGGGGTAAGCAAGCTTACAGTGCAGCATGTGCAATCGTTAAAGGTTGCATGCGAGATGGCATCTTCAGACCTATGGTCACAAAAACTCAATCTCTAGGAGATTGTCCAGCTCAGCGAGCTGAACTACAAGCATTCAAACTGGCACTTGAAAGTACAGATCGAGAATTCCCCACACTAATAGTGTGCGATTCCTTTTACTGTGTTCAGTCGTATAATGAATATATACAAAACTGGCTTGAAAATGGTTTCAAAGATGCGAAAGGTGGCACAATAAAGCACAAAACGCTTTGGGAACAAGTAGTTCAGTTGAAAAATGAACTACCAAAGGCTCACGTGATCCACACACTGAGTCATCAACGTGATGGCGTTCACGTTGCAGGGAATTCATTGGCTGACGAAGCCGCAAAGGGGGCTGTTCAGACGCTTCCGTAGCTGCGATCACTCGTTCAAAAACAAAAATAGACAGTGAGATAATGTTGGCTGTTAATGCTACAAGCAAAGGCAGTGGTGCAGCGTTACCAAAAAAGTTTCCACTCAAGTACTCTTATGTAATTGATGCGAACAACGTTCCTTTTGCTCGAATCCCTGGAGTGGGGGATAGGGTAATTCCGAACAAGGAACGTAGATTAGGACTAATCCTAGCAGCACACGAAGGGATAGCTTCTGCCCATGCAGGTGTTTCTGCAACAGTATCTTTACTCAATCAAAGATATTGGTGGCCTGGCATTAGAAAACAAACAAACTATGTTTTAGAATGTGATATATGCCAACAGATGAAAGTCTCCACAGTGAAACGCCTTGCGCAGACACCCCTGTTAATTTCAGACAAACCATTAGCTTGTGTTTACCTGGACCACTGCGGTCCCTTGCAAAGGGACGGTAACTATAAATATATCATGGTTGCAGTGGATTCATGCTCTAGGTTCCTATGCATATGGCCTCAGCGCTCGGCTGACGCTCGAACTGTTATAAAAGATTTGCGAGTCTTTATCGGCACATACGCAATAGGCACGCTACATTCTGACCAGGGCCCTGCGTTTAGCTCTCGGGCTTATAAAGAAACCATGGCCAGTCTGGGCGTTGCATTGCATCCGTTTCATCCTGAGGGAAATTCTGTTGTGGAAAGGAAAAACCGGGACATAAAGCAGTCTATAACAGCTAGGGTATTAGGTTCGGGTGATGGGTGGGTCAAACATCTTTATGGGGTCCAACGCTCATTAAATAATTTGCCAAGAAGTTCTCTGGGGGGTCACTCCATATGAGGTCCTATTTGGGACAAGAATGTGGGTACCAGACCTCGATCACATAGGCACAGTGGTGGAAAATAAACCGTTTGATATCAAAGATCGTTTGGCTGTTTTACAGGAACTCAATGAACTAAGATCGAAACAAAGCAACGTATTCCTGCAGCCAACCACCACTGGGGAAAAACCGGCGGTCCCAGCAAGGCCTGTCTGGATTCCAAAAGTTGGGGCTCTAGTCAGAGAAAAGATTGCGGCCAAGAAGGAATTTGGACCTTCTTACAGACAACCAGTACCTGTCCTAGCAGTTCAAGGAACTAGAACAGTACTTCTGCCGCCCCTTGCTGGAAGAAAGAAGAAGATTTGTGTCCATCAACCTCATCAAACCACAGTATGTGGCCAATACTAAATAGTAGGCCTCGTGGACTCCGACCTAGTAGCAGACGCACTCCTCTCGCTACTATCCAAGAGGTTCAGACTGAAAGACTGATAACCATCGAGAATTCAGCAGTAACAGATGAAGGACTGAGCAACAATGCAATGGAACTCATCCCTCTTGAAAATCAAGTAACAGTTCGTCCAAATACACCTGTCTACACCAATGTGGCAAGTGATCAACTGGTTCCAGCGATTTCTACAAATCCTGATGCAATTTCATCAATTGACAGAACTGCTTCTGGCTATTTCATTAAATTTGATACGTTCTCAGAAGATCCGAGTGAACCTGAAACGACGCCAGCATCATTAACATTCAAGCAGCAAGTATAAGACTTTCTTCACTTTCTGAAAAAGACTTATCTGGTTTCCCCATGGATTGAACTCTGGATTATTTCTGGAATATTTGTTTTCCTGCTTTGGCTAGCTTTGGTTAGGACTATGAGCGTGCTTCTAAATGGCAGATATATCCATGTGAACACTGAAGGAAAAGATGTGAACTTACTTTTGAAACCTCATAAATCTGATGAAGCAAGAGACTTGTCAACAGTGAACATCACAGCTGTTCCTATACAGGATGGTATAGTGTGGGACAAAACAGATTTTGATATTTTTGGCCCGAATGAACAATTGAACATTCCACATTTGTTTAAAATTTCACTAAGTGATCTCATTTCGTCCAGTACCTATTCTGATGATTGGGACTTTGAGACTGTTAACGACATAATGTTTGACCTAGAAAAATCTGCTGCATTTTCTAAAAATGAATATTTAGAGGGTTCATCAGACTATGAACAACTGTATTGCTATAACCACTATGGTCATCATTATTTGCATAAATCTGCAAACCCTAGAAATGTGTTTATGTTTAACCAATGGGAGCATTGTCCTACACCACCAAAAGGTAGTTCAAAAACATTTGCTAACAAGTTTCCATATTTTTCAGGTTACAATACATCTGATCCAGAAACGTTTTACTATAAAAACGTAAACAAAACAGGACTGAAAATTATGTTAACAAATACAAAACAGATTTATTCTGCAGCGTTTATTGCCCAACTGTCTAGACAGGGTTTCGACTTATGGAAAGACACAATAGACACAAAATCTGTCTGGGGTACTAAAGATTGGCAAGTGCAGGGGATAGAAGCTTTATTTAGGGCCTGTATCATCCCTGAACAAATAATGTTTTTGAATGAAACTATCCAACAAACATCTTGTCTTGGACTAGCCAAGATCAAAGAGATGAAAAAACCTTCTGTACCAACACCTGCAAGTGATAACAATACACGGGCAGCGGTTACAGTTGACCAAATACTACAACTCAACAGATCTAATACTGATTGGAGAAAATGGTTGATCTGGCCCACAGACACGAACAACTGTCAGGAAAGATTCCTGAATAAAACTCAGGGCTTTACTATTCATAGGCCAGACCCAAGATACGTCCAAAGACAGCATCCGGGGGTAGTAACAACATACAGTGTAGGAAAATTATGCCTCGATTGGCTGCAGAAATCTACACTACAGGATGTGAAACAACACTTATCCTTACTTAAAGAAGACGCAGACCTTAGGGAATTCTTGCTTGGACCAAGAAAACTGCGTCAAAAACGTTTCATATTTGCCGGCATTTATGCTGCCTATAATGAAGCATGGAAAGTGTCACAGATGGAGGCCGCAGAACGAATACGTTAACTTGATCGTATTAATTTAGAAAAAACACTCACTGTGGTCGACAATGGGTTAACAACTTTGTCCTCCAGAATATATTCATTGGACAACATTGTATCCTCTGCTATCGACATACTAGAACAAGATTTGGCGATGTTACAGCAAGGCCAATGTCAATTACGTTCTATTGTGTTATTAAGCTGGACGCTGCAATCTTTGCGTGCGGGCTATGTGCCTTGGCGTTTTATCAACACGTCAGCTCTGTTTGCAGGATACAATCTAACTGATAAACAGATCGAACTGGCACAAAGAGGAGCAAAGTATACAGTGCTGAGCATTGAAAAACTGGAAAAGTTACCATTCACAGTGGCAGAAAAACCAGCTATAGAATGGCTCATTCATGGCAAAATCACACTACCTGTGACTACTTTTCAGTTTCAGTATTGCCTCAAACAAATGCAAGCAGGCAAATATGAAAGGTTGGGTAAGGAATACATTAAGACATCTTGGAATTTACTGTATACATATAGATGTTGGAGTGGGGATCGTGAAGTGTTTTTGAGCGGTACACACTGTAAAAGTGCACTGAGCGGTTCACTTATATGTCAGGACATTTCTTTACACGGGGCTTGCAATGGTTCTGTGGCAAATTTGCCTTGCCATCAGCAGGGTGCACCAGCTGCTGTGATTAATCCAACGTTTGGACAACTTTCTCATGGGAGTTACCTCATGTTGAATGATCAGAGTTGCTGCAGCATGTTGCCAGGCATCCCATATCTAGTAACGGTCAACTCCAGGGTCACTTGCTGTATGCAAGTATTGTTTGCCCCAATAGACACAGTCAGGGAGTCGCCTTTGTGGCCTTCGCTGAACGTCTTTTATAAGATTTGATACTTTAAGCAGAATGAAAGCCATGCTTTTACAACAAACAGTGCCTTTGACCTCGGCCAAAGAAACCTATGATCTACAAGTAGCAAGGACTTCAGCTGAGATACAGACTTTAATACGTACAAACTGCCCTAAACATTTCGTGGAAATGATAGGACGTATCTTTAACATGTCTGATACAAGCGGAATTGTACATGTATTTAAGAGCGTCTGTTCCGGTCTGTTAGCACCTTTCCAGGCAATACTCGGAATCATCCCGAACTTTGCACATTCGGTGTTTGGTGGCATACCATTAATTCTAGCACTCGTTGCCGGAATTCTATTTCTCTTCCTGCTATTACGCTATGGCCAGCCTATTCGCAGACATCACTCCGAGCGAAGTGGAGAAAGCTCTCCTTGAACGAAAGTGCCGTGAGCGAATAGTACAGCTTTTGGGCATGACTCGTTTACGGGAACTTAATACCACGTGGTTCCTGTCATTCAGACCAATCTGGCAAGATTGCATCTTACCTGTCCTACGATGCCTGCTATGCGGTGAAGAATGCGTGTTAGACACCTGTCTAACATTTCCATCAGCAACGCCAACGGATATCGATACTCTGCTGGACCCGATAACGGCCCATGCTCTGTGTTGTCCCCAGAGGCTACCAATCCTGATGACTGCATTCATTGAGATCTCTCAGACGCTTCCGGCTGCTGCTGAGGTACGAGATGGATCTACAGGCACACAGGTAACAACGGACGCGAACATTGCTGAGGCATCCTATGCTGAAAGCGATGCTTCACATCTCTGTGCAATTAATCTACTACACGAGGTGTTCCAAATGTCACCAACTTCAATAGACGATATTTTGTCTACAGAAATAGATGATCTCATGTTTACACCAGACCCGTACACTGACTCTGATTCAACCCACAATGTACCAGAGACGCAGTGAAATTTGGCCTTCATATTTCAAGAACTTGGAACTCATCCCAAATTGAACTTTTTTCCGTTTTTTCAAACTGAATGGCAATTCAATCTGCTTGAAGTAGAACTAGTCTTTTAGTATGGACTTCACGGTACTTCCTCAGACACTTTGTCATCTTATTTGTCTAAAAAGTTCATTAATTTTCATGACATGAAAATACTTTGATTTTTAAACACCTTATCGATCATTTTCTGTCACATGTAAATATTACTGCTTATTTCATTCAAATTGCATTTTATTTCCAAATATATGCCTGAAATGAAGAGCAATGCTTAAAATGTACAGTACCTTTTGCATTTTAATAGGTTTTTTATATGCTTTTTAATGCTTTTAAGAAATATTTTTAGCAATATGCGGTACTCCATTTTATGTTTAGCATATTAAATGTTTAGCATTTTATTATTATCGTACACACGAAAGTGGAGTGGGTGTTGTATTCCTCTTAGGGTTTTCCTGTATCATGTCCTTATATAGGCACAATTCGCCCTGCCCTTATATAGGCATAAAATCCCAGTCCTTATTTAGGCATTAAACCGTGCACTCCAAATACAGGCAGGGTCTCCGACATCCGTCCACCCTAACGTCACAACGAGTTCTTGAAGAACAGACCCTTAGGCTTCGGGAGTTTCCCTAGCACAGACTATTGATTTCTTCAAGGACTCATCTATTATGCATGAACCGTTATACCTTGAGGGTTCATTCGTGACGTCTTCCGCTGTCCGATTCACGTCAATGCTAACATTCTGAGGTACCTCTCAGGTATAAATATACCTTCCCTAGCCCTTGTAAATCAGAGGAGACCTCGACTTCAGAGGAGCCCGTTTCCCGGCCTGACGCACTGAGAAGACGCTGTCATCCCTGCACGCAGAGAGTCCAGCTTCCAGTGATCTGACTTCCCTCGCGGGGTGTTGGAGTTCGAGTCTGGCAAGAGATTCCCACCTCTCTCATTCTTAAGGTATGGAGCTGACTAGAAACCTAGAGGGACTCTTGGCATACTAGGCATACTAAGCGTAACATACTCTTAGTATACCGTAGTAAGGAATACTCCACCTACTTCATACCTCTCCCTACACCTAGGTTAGGTACATTGGGGTAGAACTAGCTTAGAAACGCATCGTATGAGTACTCGCATTTTTAGTCTATGTGATTTATATAAATGAATATCTACTAAAGATCATGCTAGCGCAGTATTATTTCTTTCTACTGCTTACGCTGTACATTATTTTTCTTGCATACTGTCTTGTGATCGTAATAGCACATATTACTTACACAAGAAACAAGACTGTTCAATAAATCTCTTATTGAAATGCCCGTCTATTCTTTCTGTGTAACTTTGAGGAAAACTAAGCATGCACGATTGAGCTGAGTGAAACGGTTATCTATTGTTTCCACGACTCTGGGACACGTTCTGATTCTAAAGGGAAACAAAGTTGTCATGTTTTGCGGCTGCCAGAAACTACTCCCTTCTTGTTAATCAAGGAGTTTCTAGTGGCCTCTGAGCTAGCTGGCACAAGTAATTAAGTTTAATATACTCGATAGGGACATACCGACCTCAGTCCTATGTCAAGCCTATAGGGTATATTATTCCAATGCGCAGAGCCTATTAGGGAAATAGGATCTACACTACACCCCTTGTCCTTCTCCCCCGTCCTCCAACCCAGCACTTTTTCCTGTCTTTGTCCCTCTCGCCCTGCTGCTCTTCTCCCACTGATTTCCCTGCCCATGTGTTAGACCCACCTTCCACCAAGCATACCTTCCGTCTTGTGTGTACTTTCTCTGCTCCCTTTGCACGTCTTCTGATCCTCCGTGCCTACCCCTGTATCCTTCACATACCGTCCTTTCCTCAACCGTGTACCTTAATTATCCCGCTCTTGCCAAGCATCCACCCTAATTGACACTATAACTAGAGCTGTCACCATGGCCCCTGTTTCCTTACCTGGTGTTAAGGTCCTTACTTGGTGTCAGATCCATAGCCTGCCGCCTTGCAAGTGGAACACATCTGCTTGCTAACCTGGTGTCGGTGAATCTTACTGGTACCTTGGCTGTACTCTGTAAAACACTAGGTGGAAACTGGTTAACAACCTCACTCTCTTTCAGACTATCTTCCTCATAGTCCAGCTACGTGCAATCTGCCACTTTATCCACCACCGCCCACCTGGCGGAACCTTCACTTGATAGGGTACCTTTCCATGTGACTCCTCCTGGCCACTGTGACCGCAACCCCTGTGGTGCCCTATCTAACCAATCCCTCTTTTCCAGTGATATTCTGGACTTGCTCCCACCCCACGCTGCCTCACCATGGAGCATAGAGATGGGCAAAGTCTCATGGGCCTGCCCCTCCCCTTTCCCAACCTCATGGGCCTCAGTGCACCAGACATCTTCCCCTTGTATGTGGCCAACTGTCACCTTCCTCTCACTGCCCTTACCCTTATTGTAATCCTCCTGGCCATACCTAGACCCTCCCTGCTCCCCTCACGCTCCTCTCACTATCCCCTGGAGTGTCTCTCTTGCAGCAGGCCCACTGCGGCCATGCCGCTAGGCCTGCTTTTTTTTTTATTCTGTAGGCCTGGGGGCTGTTCCCCCCCCCTGAGCTTTCCTACTGCTGTCCCAGCCCCTCCTCTCGCCCGCCCACATGCACTGACATGACAGATGCTCCCCTGTGGGCCGTGCGCCCAGGCGGGGGAGCCTCTCATGCTGTAAATTCTTCTCCGGCCCGCCCACCTTCGGGGCTAAGCCCCCCTCCCCGCGCTCCACTTTGAGCTTGTTTGGGGTTGCTCTCTGCACACGCGAGCAGCCCCGACTTCCTATCTGCTGTCATTGCCTCCGTTTCGGTGTTCTCCATGGCAGTTAGTATACTAGCACCGAGGCTGCAACATTGTCCAAAGCACGTCTCGTCGGCAACCAGAGGCCTCACTATCCGCCACCAGATCCAGGTGCCCCGCTTCACGCAGTAAGCAGAGCACCTGCTGTAACTTGTCCTCGGCCATACACTTCCTACGACAAAGAAACAGGACCCATTATAGGACTGGGCTGCCACTTTGTCACCTAACCATAAAATGGTGGGTGGCAGCCAAAATGGCACCTGGGCTACATCCTTTAACAGGTTACAGTCCAAAAGGTGCACAGTCCTCTGGACTGCAGCATTCTCCCAACAATCCCGGATGTCAGACCTCCCCCAGTCAGCTGTCCCCCAAGCCCCTATTGCAAGGCAGGCAGTTTTCTTCTTTCTGTTAGTCGGGAAAGGAGAGAAAGATAGTCACAGGTTCAATGTCTTTGTTTGTTTGCTTTGCCGGGGCTCAGCCTTCGCAGTCCCTGGCCTGCTTAGAGAACTGTGGCTCACCTCTTCATACCCCTCTTCATCACAAACACCCTTGTCATTCATACCTTCCTCCCTGCAGTACATTTTAACTTGTGGTGGGTGAAATTCTACGGAGTTACATAAAAACTCAGCGAGATTCTGTGGAGTTCCGCAAGCAGGTGGAATTCGGCACGTCGCACTGATTTTTAGTGCCGGGAGCTTGTTCCGTGAAGTTCCGCAGTGCGAATGGCACCACGCGGCGCAGCAGAGGGTGTTGCTTCTTTCTGCCACGCAAGTAGATTTTCTTCTCTAGTGGCAGCTTTCTCAACAAGAACAGTTGAGACCTGCCTAGACCGCCGTGTGGTGAAATCTCGCCTGGGGCATTCTAGCACCCAAAAATCGCACTAGTGGATGCAAATTCTCACTCGTTCTTGCCAATTTAACGTTGGAGAGCCGCGCATGAGAAATAACTCTGCCACGTGGTGGTTGGTGGATGTTTGCCGAAACTCCGCGTTCCAAACGGAACGCAGAGTGGCAAAAACTCAGTGAACTTTGCCGGCGTAGCTGAATTATTCATCCACCCCTAATTTCGACAAATGTCTGTCAAACTGTTCTGGACTAGCGGGCTGGATGATTGAAGGAATAGGCTGCCAGGGCTGCGTAAGTTGGGGTTGGATTGCAAGTTATGTTTGGTAGTGTTTGGAAATACATTGAGAAAGAGGCACTGTGAGAAATTATTTGAACAAATATTATTTATTGTTGAAAACTTTCCTTCAAAAGTCTCTGTGGTGATTTTCCTCGCAAGCAATTGATTTCACACCTGATGTGGCACCTGACACTGTACTGCATCCTCAAACACACTGGGGCACACATACACACACCACCGCCTCCCCACCCACCCCTCACCCCGACCAGCGCCAGCTGTCCCAGAACCTGGTGGCATACGTGAACATAGATACAGATGACACATGTACATCCCAAGTAATATACAACAAGGATTGCTCGAGGCGGTCTGTGGCCAGACATGAAATTAATGATGCTATTGACCAACGTGACTTTCTTGCAAAAATAGTTGCCTGGGAAGAGACCTGGGCAGCTAATACTAACTTTCTCATGTAAAATAACACTTAAGAACTTGAGGCTAAGGCTGGAGGGAGAGAAGGGGGGTATCCTATACCAAGCAAGTTAGCAAAGAAGTCGGCGAGCAAGTACACAGGTGAATGCTTTGCACAGGTAACCGAGAGCTTGAGCTAGTGTAGGCTGGGCTGGGCTGTGTCTGGAGTCTTAACTCTGCCATGCACAAGTTTTTCACAGGTCTTTAAAGGACTATTTACATATTTACATGCCTTTGTGAACTCGTTAACGAGGTTTTGTGTTTTTCACTGGTTCCAGTACCTTCTGGGTCCACACTCTGCCTATTCCTTACATTTGTATTTTATTTTTACTGCCACAGTGCGGGATTGCATTTCATGAAAAGTCATCTCACGAGTAGAGATGCCACCTTTCCAAGAGAAAATACCAGCCATTAGTTGTTGTTTAAACAGTCTGCAAAGGCATCGTCTTGACACTAAATAGGGCTATAAATAGTATGTATTCATTTGTAACATGACTTTTCCGTCTTTGTTTCCTTTAATTATTAGTCATGGATCATTATTGCCGCCCTAGAACAGATTTGAAAGTGCGATTTATATTTGCTGTTTGAAGTATGCACAAATAAATGCTAAAAATACCGGCTTTCGGTGGTTTTGCTTATTTTTGTACTGGCAGGGACATCAAAATACCGGTGGTGCCAGTATAAATCTGATCAGCTGGCAACCCTAATCAGGAAATTGAAAGTTTGTTGCAGGATCAGTAAATTTTTTATTTCCTCCACCCTCCATCCCTGATTGATGCCATAATAGCAATATTAACTTATGTCTGAAACCCTACGCCGGCCGTCAATACAATGCTGAGTTACTCCAGGTGTCTCGGAATATGTCCTGTATTCAGACAACTCCCTCCTCATTCTCACCGCTCACCCTTCATGTTCACCCTGCACTCACAGCGATCACACTGCTCACCATGCACTCATGCCATTCACCCTCCTCCTACCCTGAACTCAAACGAACACACTGCTCACCCTGCACACTCCACTCACTTGTCACTTCCACCGCTCACTTTACACTCACAGCGATCACATGGCACTCACGCTGTTACCCTACACTAACACCGTTCATCCTCCTCTTACCCTGCCCTCACACGAGCACACCACTCACACTGCAATCACGGCGACCACACTGCACTTATGCCCCTTGCCATGAACTCATGTCATTCTCCCTCCACTTACCCTGCGGTCACATGAGCACACCGCTCACCCTGTACTCACAGTGATCGCACTGCACTCACACCACTCACCATGCACTCATGCTTTTCACCTTGCACTTACACGAGCAAACTACTCACCCTGCACTCAAGTGACACTTCACTCACCTGTCACTCTCACTGCTCACTCGGCAATCTCACTCAAATAAGCACATCACCCACCATGCACTTTCACCCTCACTCAAACTCATATGTCACATCACTCACCCTGCAGTCAATCTTCTCACCCTACTCTCACACTGTCACATTGCTCACTGGCACATAGGCACTCCTGTCACTCAAACAGCTCACCCTTCACTCACATTGGCACAGCACTCACCCTGCACTCACACCACGCAAACAAGCACAGCACTCACCATGGAGCTACACCACTCACCCTGCGCTTCCTCCACTCACCTTGCACTGACACTAATAAACCTCTTAGCCTGCATTCATACAGGCAGTCTGTTAATCCTGCCTGCACACAGGGACAGTAGTCTGCTGGAACTCCTAAGGAAACACCACTCACTCCACCCTAACTCCATTCACTCACCAGTCACTCTCACAGATCACCCTTCACTCTCGCTGCTCACCCTGCACCACACACAGGCACACCACTTACCCTGCATTTACACCACTCACACCACCCTGCAATAACTCCTCACTCTGCACGCACTCCTCTCACCCGACACTCATATGGGCCGGGCCCTCCTCTCACATTCCATTCATGCAGCTCACCCGACACTTTCATCTGCAGATTTTTCACCCTACTCTCGCACCACTCATGCTGCACTCACTCACGCTGTTCACCATCACCCAGCACTTACATGAGCACACCTCTTATTCTGCACAAATAAAAATTAAACAACTTTCATGAATATACACATATTTCTACAAAGGCGCCTAAAGAATACCTGCTCTTTCCATAGTACTAGATGCCTACTTAATTCCATCTGTAACAACGGGGCTGCTGCAAGAGGAGAGAATGGACTGAGAATGTGTGATGGCGCGAGGAGGGAGACTAGGGCTGAGACTTTGGGGTCTGGTGATGGATTGAGGATCATATGCCACCTTCAGCCATTCCTGGCTTTCCATTTACCATATGCTTCATTCGGGGACTTGCAGTTTTTTTCACATTGTAAGTTGTGTTTCAAAAACTCAAAAATGCAAAGTGTTACTGGATAAAACCCATGGTTGCCAAAGGAGTCAAATATTTCATAAGATCAGTTGGAGGCTGTGATATTACATGTTAGAACGTGAATTTGTTCATTTCCAATAGTGTAACTGCTTGATCCACACGTGAAACCAAATATAAGCCTCGTACAGCTATTTTAAGGAAGTGCATGTTTTATTCACATAATGTTTGTAACAGACATTGACAAGGCAATATATTAATATTTTTGAATAGCGTATCGAGAATATGTTTTTATTAGGCTTCACTAAAAGGCAAGGCAGGTATAGCAGAAACAGCAGGGCAAGCTTTTCTAACACAATAAAAGCAGATTGACTAATGGAAGTGTGAGAGGCAGTGTGCCTGTGTGTGAGTGTGACAGAGTGCAAATGTGCGAAAGAGTGCAAGAGAGATAGTGAGAATGTGTGTGTGTGCTATACGTGCACGTGTGCTACTGGTCTGGCATACTGGAAGTTATTCTAGCCTTATTGACAAGGGCACTAAAACTGCAGTCCCTGGCATGCTTCTATTAAGACACCATCATTGGCTGTGGGGACTTGAACTGTCTCACTGAAAAAGCTGTTAGCCCAGTAATACCCAGTGGTAGGGACACAGAACACATGCCACCACACCTGGCCGAAGGTCCTAACATGATGCATGTAATTCTTAGCATATTGGATGGATCTATAGCAAAATGTTGGAACTGATATTTGAGGTGACCCTTGTCATAAGATTTCCTGTACTGAATTATAGGGGTGTCAATGGCAAAATGCTGACCCTTGTATACCGGAGGCTGTGGCTGAAGTATCCGTTGTAAATTTCTGGCACTGTCATATTGAATGTATTCCTTGGCAAAAGGGGCTCACCTGCGAAAAATGATGACCTTGGTATAATGGAAGTAATTTCTGACTTAAGACATTTGAAAAAAAACGAGATCTACTCCTGGGGAAGGCCAAGCTTCCTGGTGCACCATGAAAGTACTGGAATATTTCATGAATACCCCATAAGGGTCTGTGGCGTTTTAGCAAATTTGATCCCAAAAGTTACAAACATTTCTCAGGGGAGAAGTACACTCTCCCTTAAATCATCTATAAGAAATCTGTTAATTTGTTTTGCTTGCTGGAATTTGGGGGAAGTATCACACCCCACCACTTACATAGATCTTTTTCTTCATATAATGTGTATGAGGTTAGCTCTCCCCCTATTTCTGGAAATGCTTGTTCTGCCCCTAGCTGGGAGCAGGACTGGCTTTAGGGCGGTGCGACTGGTGCAGTTGCACCTGGCATTGACTTTGGTGGGGGGCGCTGTGTTTCAAAATAATCTTTGGTTTAAAAGCCCATGAACTTCCTTGTGCATCAGGGGTCGTTTTCTGGCAACAATAAAAATATCAAGATAACTCTGGTGATTAATGTTACTGCTAGTGAGAGTTCAGAATTTTGTCTAGTTGCAGTTTTGGCTCATCGTAAAGTAGCACGGAGGGTTAATGTGCCTGCTGCTAAGAATGTGTACCATGCAGATCACAGAACTGAGAGTGAGTGAACTATGAGTAGCACTAAAAAAAATGAAATGTACGTTAGCGAGAGGCTATGGAGGGATGATGTGCACTGTTGGAGAGTGGTAGTGAGGGAATTCATGGAGAAGGAGGTTATGGGGGAGGAAGCGCCAAAAAAGACTGTCGTAACGGCAGCCACCAGCGCTCAAGCCGGTCCTGGCTGGGACTCTTTAAGTCCCCGAAGCTCGGGTCTAGTTGCGCCCCTGTACAACCCCCACCTTCTCCACCCTGAACACCCCCACGGGAGACATATCTCCATTCTCCACCCGTGGGACGGAGCTCCTAAATCCATCAGACTGAAGCCAGATCGGGTCTCGAAGGCAGCCTGGGATTCCTGCCTCCGGTCAGCAGATGCAGGGGATCAGGCCCTGCATACTGATAGGGTTAGATCACACGAATAGTTCTGGCACAGCCCCCGCCCCCTCTTAACGAAGTATTGCGCTTGCTGTGACTGGCCCCACCTGGAACCTAATTTGTCAATATCTGCTTGTTGTTTGTAACAGAGTGTCCCTTGCTGCGCCCCCCACTCACAGATGATCTACGTCATCCAACCCCTCCCCCCACCCCTTAGTATCCGGAGCTCTGCTCCGCACCTGTTCATCTGCGGGATATCTTTAGAATAATCTTAAGTAAGAGTTACTTTGCACTCTTACATCTGGGCCCAGGACATGAGAACACATCATGTCGCTAGGACCGGCGAAGCCTTTGCGTACTTAAGAGTTGTTGCCAGACGCAGACTGCCAGGTTTATCCGGTCTGTCCACCGCACAGCCTGCGTTTCCACCGCACAGCCTACTTACGTCATGTGGTCACGCAGACCTGCACTCTGTGGCTTAACAGGTTGCAAGGGTCATTTGTGTCCGGTTTAGTGCGTGCATTTCCTAATGGTGGGAGAGTCAACAGATTTACAGGGAGAGCCATGCACGAACCGAGCACTGAAAATATATTTGCTGAGTAAATCATACAACAAATATCACGTAAAATACGAAAAAGATTCTTCAAAATTCAAGAAAGTGTATTTCCTTGACATGTGAAGCTTTGACATTAACAAATCACATTAAAGCAGTGCACCGAGAAGTACTTATTAAAAATGATAGTTTTTAAACATGAACCATTAGTGCACTAAGTGGCAAGACAATTGTCATGGAAACACCGTACTTGACCCAGATTATTATAGAGCAACATTGTAGTATATTAAATCAAGCACAATAGGTTTTTATACAACTGGTATTCTGTACTCCCATATTTGAAAGTGCTTTCATATGCAGTAATGAAGAAAAAAGAGTTCTGGTGAAATAAAATAGTTGCCTAAGATTCTACAATTTAAGCGGGGAAGCCGCAATTTATCCAGGGTTTCTGGTTTCACTTTGCACAACTCAGCCAGAAAATGGGTATGTATTTGTTTTACCCTTTGTTTAGGGTTTGTCTTTGACTCTTTGTGGATTTTCTGCAATTTTTTTATAGCTGAACTCAACCCGAAGGTATTGGATCGCTTTACGTGAGCTTTAGTTACATTGCTCAAGTTCAAAGCCATTGTTTATAGGAAGGGGGAGATTAAGTGATTTGCCCGGAAACACAGGATGTTGAGCCAACGCGAGACTCCAACCTACTCTCCAGGTCTGGCCATAAGGCCACATCCTGGGTAGAGGGAGGCAGGCAGACAGAAGCCACATGAAAGTTCGGCTCGTTATGGGCTCGAGGTTCCAACAGGACCTCGAGCTGAGCCAGAGCCAGCTTCAAGTTAGAGCCTGGCTCAAGCTTTCAATGGCTCACCCATCTCTAGCCTTTACTAAGGGCTCGATTACAAGGCAATTTGTGTGCCTGCCAATTACTGTTGTGCAGGGTGTGGTAATCAGCAGCGCAATCCGTACCTGATTCTGAGTTGCAGACCTCGGAATGAGAGATAACAGCTAATTGCCCCTGTTTTCAGTTGTTTTCCTATGTAAACAAGCATTCGCAAAGCAAACAGGTCTCGCCAATACGAGATCTATTAGCTTCGTCAAACAATGGGGAAAAACATGGTTTACATCAAAAGAAAAAGGGCATCTTTAGTTTTGATGCAAATAAAAAAGTGTAAAAAAGTTTTTAAAAAGTGAAAAAAGTTTTTAAAATGCTCCATGGCGCAGCCAGCGCTGGCTGTGTCATAGCGTTTTTACTCTCCTATGACGGGTGGGAGTGGGCAATAAGGACAATGGTAAAAGAGCAACACAAACAAAAAAATGGTGGGTGGGAGGGAAAGGGTTGGTTAAAAAAGCGCTGTGACCCAGCTAGCACTGGCCTCGTCATAGTGCTTTTTATAATGTCCTTTTTATTAACTTTTTTATTTGCATCAAAAACTAAAGATGTCTTTTTTCTTTTGATATATACAAAAATTAAGGGGGAGTGAGAGGATGTACCGAAAAAAAACCTCAACTCCCTATTTAACACCATTTTCTTTATCATTATATATTCACCTAAAAATGCTCCAGCGTAATCCATAGGTCGCAGCACGCCCCGCTCCGCAGCCGAACAGGTTGGACCCCATGATAAAGAATGCCACCAAGGGGTACCCTTAGTGCGTAAAGGTTTTATAAGAAAATTATTTTCTTTCTAGCGGAGGGTTAGTCTAATTTGCAAGGCTGGGTTCCCATTTTTTTCTTTTGATGTAAATAATGTTTTCCACCATTTTTTGACATCAATTGATATCACATTGGCAAGACCTGTTGGCTTTGCCAATGGTTGTTTGTTTGGCAGTCAAACCACAAAGGGCATGTCCACCTCTTTCTCTGCCTCAGTTGAGTTGTAATATAAGCTGAAGGGAGTCAGTGAAGTAGGGAGCCAAGCAATGGAAGCCAAGACTATTTTTGGGTTGTCAGCTAATGAGCGTTACTCGGGTTCCCGCCACTCATTAGTGCAGCACTTCCCCTCACTTCCGCCTCTCACACTCCCTCCATTTCTCATGATCTATCTTGCTCATTGTTGATTGGAAGAAAGCCCAATATTAAGTCAACACTTGGTAGATTATTTTTTAGAAACATTTGTATCGACCAAGCTAGTAGGCAAACAAATAAGTGCAGGCCTTCTTTTGCAATGTTCTTTTGGAACTGTAAACTGTTTGTATATCGTGTGGTTCGTTGTTGTGTACTAACTTTTGTTTAGTTGTCTGTGGTGTGTGTTGTGTTGTAGAAAAAAACACAAACCAAATGTTATGATAATAAATATTGATTTTGCATTGGATGTATGTTGAAAGGGCCGGTATTAGTTGCGTTTTATTTCAAACACATTGAAGTCTATTAGCCTTTTATGTCATTGCAAGTTTTGGGGTTCATTTGGAGCCAAACACTTGTGTTAAAAAGGGTGCAAATTGAAATGGTTTCCTTTGTAACAATGGGTGCCCACTGGGAGATGAGCAAGAATGGTCTTGCACAGGTATTTTCAACCGGCTCTCTTAGCCCAGGTCTCTGCCTGCTCAAAACATTAAACAAGCATTGGCATAGCCAATAGGTCTCGCATTTGGGACCTTATAAGTGCTTAGCCATGCAACAGTTGATGTTGTTGCACCAAGGATATTGTGCTGCATAACTAAACACTTATAAGGTCCCAAAGGCGAGACCTATTGGCTATACCAATGCTTGTGCTATGGCTACAAAATCATCAGAGAAATGTCAATAACCTTCAGCAGAATCTTAGAGAAAATATAATTCCGCCTCAATGCCCACCAATATTAAAAAGTAAGCAACATTTTGGAGAGAAATTTACAAGCAGGCCATTTACAAACAAGCATTGGCAAAGCCAATCGATCTGCCCTTGGCTTACTTTTTCTAAACCAGTAATTATAGTGTGTGTTCACTCTGCACGTCTTGCTCAGGAGTACACTTGGAGGACCAAGCACATTTCCAATGGTAATGATATAAAAATCAGAGCTGTAAAGAAAGAGTTGTAAAATATTCTCTCTAGGGCGGTTAAATAAATAAATTACTTCATGTAAACCGTTTTGATCTAATTAGCTGAGAATAAAAACAATTCATTGGAAGAGGAAGTCGCTTTACTTTTTTACTGTGCTTGACAAATGACACACAAACGCTGCTCTTGAAGTCAGCGACAAAGGAAAGGGCGTCATTGCTTCAATAAACACAGGATTAAGGGGGAGGAAAATAAAAGCTAATGACAGGATGCAGAATTCTTTTTTATCACGAGACGAAATAAGGCATTACTGCAGCAGCTTAAGGAAGGCTGTTGTATTTGAGGCTGTGCTGTTGTGTTTGAGGCTGTGCTGTTGTGTTTGAGGCTGTGCTAACCTGACAGAATGTGGCTGTAATAGGAACATTTTTTTACGACTGGCAGGCTTCTATAGCTTGTACCCTGATTAGTGTCAAAATGAAGCAGGGATGGAAGAGATGACAGTAATGAGTGCTATCTATCCCAATTTCACACTGTTAAAGAGAGGGCTGCCAGCTCTGACCAGTGCACTAATTTTAAAGTGGATGCACATATGACTTCCACATATTAAGCTAACAAGCAAGGGAGACAAAATAAATTAAAACTCAATGGTATTATGCAATAGTTAATGAGGGAAACAGCACATGAAAACAAGCATTGGCCGCGCGGCCGTGAATGTGACGCGGCCGCGAAAGTGATCGCGCGCTGCGAGCGCTGCGCTTAATGAGCATGACGAGGAAAGCCAGATGGCGCCTCTGCTCATAAACGCGCGCCCACGCACGTAACCGCAAGCTCTAGGCCGGCCATGGTAGCATTTTCTGAGCCCCCTTACTAAAAGTCTCGCCAGAGCAGCGCATGCGCTGGCTCAGGCGAGACCTAAAAAGGAAACGGGCAACAGAAAAGTGAAAAGGCAGGAGCAGCAGACGATAAAGAAAAGAGCGATTGACTTTTCTAATCAGCGGGGTGTGGAAAAGAGGGGAGGAAGGGAGGCTGAGTGCTAGTCCACTGCATTCATATGATCCGTCCTTTCAGATCCTTCACATAACAAGCGTTAAATCACTGTTAACAAAATAAGCCATTGATAGTTGTAGAAATTGTAAAAAGTTATATTCCTAAAGCTAATGCCTGCACACTTTGGTGAAGTATATTGAGAAGGGCTACTCGAGGGCTGCTAATTGTGGAAATGTCATAGTAATTTAATTTTTACATCTTCACACTGCTTGGTAGATTTTCAATAGTTTAATGAACACAATTTATTGTCTAGGTTGATTCATAAAAGCCCACGTAGTGCTGTCGTGCCAACAATTTAAAGTTCTGCTAACTAAAAAAGTAAATAGAGTACTAGAGTGTCACACATGCTACAAAAATCTCATGGGACCAGCAAACAATTCCCTTAGCAGTTGCACGGATGACTTGGTATCTCACTGATTCCATGAATGAATGCATTGTAGCGCACACTGAGCGGAAACACTTCCACACACTTGAGCAATAGTGCTCATAAACTGGGTATGTACGAATACTGTAATGCAGCCCTAACGAAGAGTACAAGTACTGGACCAAAAAATAGATGGCTAACCTGGCGAGCAATGTTAGTTATGTGCCACTTGCGGTACAAAGAGCCCCGCTAAGATGCTTGGACACTTTCTCATTACAAGGATAACTTGTGAAGTAACGGAATAATAGGATGCTTATACGAATGCGATGATATTAACAACATACAACGGTGCTCATACTAACTGGTTGAGGTCATAGAAAATACGAGAAGTGGTTATAATGTCACAATAAAATGACAATTATGTGGTGAAGTGTTACGGAGGTCCCGCTAAAAGCGGAAACTACGAGAAGTGGTTATAATGTCACAATAAAATGACAATTATGTGGTGAAGTGTTACTGAGGTCCGGCTGAAGACGGAGCAACTCCGCTTTGAAGTGCTGGCAACGCTGGAGACCCATTAAAAGCGTAGCAGCGAAGCTCAGAAATAATGGTGAAATTCGATTAAAACATAACACTGACGAAAAGTGCTGGTGTGGGTCCCTTAAAAAGTTACGATCTCTACCGGGAAGTACTGGCAAAGTTCCATTAGACATGTAGTAACCCAGCCGAGAAGCGCTGATTAAGTACTATATGTACACTAGCTGAGAAGTGGCGTTAAACTCCTATGACACAACTAGGCCATGGTATGATACGCCAGTTTAATCCCGAGGTCCCATTAACGTTGGGGCAGGCAGCCATGCCAACAAGCAAATGGCGCGCGCGAAAGTGATCGCAAGCAAGATGTGCGGCCGCCACGGGGAGCTTTGTGCGCGCGCGCAAAAAGGAAATTAAACAAGTGTCTTGCTGTTGATGTGCGCTTTTTAAATGCCTCCCAGCACAGCGGCTCCAGTATGGGTGTTGTGTGTAATCCAAAGCCCGGCCTGATTGTTCACAGCAGCATCTAAAGCTCGAGGACGGTGCGGCCGAAATAGAGTATTTCGCGCGGCGGCGGCCGGAGCAGAGGGCAAGCGGGATAAAGCAGCGCGCGAGGCTTGTTGGTTTACCAAGAGGAGGGAAGGCGGGATAACACGTGTTTAATTAAATCACATAGAGTAAAAGAGATGAGAGAGAGTAGAAGAGATATGAGAGAGAGCTACGGCCTGCTGCAGTATAGAGAGGCGTGGGGGGGTAGTGGAGGCCAGTAGAGTGACGCGATCTGTGTTGGGGGAGGGGGAGGGAATTGAAGCGCAAGCAAGGTGGAGAGGGGCACGCAAGGCTTAATGAGCCTTGACAGAAACCCACATGGCGGCTGCGCGTGTGCACGCTCGCGTGAACGCAAGCTTGAGGCCAGCAAAAGCCTCTGGTAGCACTTTCAAAAAGCCACTCACTAAATTTCTCGCAGAGCAGCGCATACGCTGGCTCAGCGAGACCTAAAAATGGGGGAATGGAATACACAAAATTGATTTAAATCAGTTTGTGCACATTCCTGTCTCCTTTTTTTTTGTTTTTTTTACAACTATTGTAAATCTGGTGCAAAAAGACCTGATGTCCGCGCCATATGTTAATTTCAATAATTGCGCATGACAAGTGAAAATGACTGTATTTGGTAGTGAAAAATGTGCTTTTCACTTACTAACGGGGCACTAGGTGTGAAGAATTTACAGTTATGAAGACTAGAAACTAATTCTATGGTGGGTGGGCAACATGTATAACGGAAGGGGTGTGGGAGGGAAGGAGCAACACAACAGGAGAGAGGGCGGGAGGGAACGGGATGATTTAAATATTTTTTTGACTCGGCTAGCGCTTGCTGCGTCATAGCACTTTTTTGTTCTTATGGTGGGGGGTGTAGTGGAAGAAGCAACACGCGGGAAGTGTGGGGGAAGGAGGGAGGGAGCACCAGACAGGGAAAGCAGCACAGAGAAGGAATGGGTGGGAAGGGGAAGGAGAAACAGTACCTCAATCAAAGGGCGAGTAGCAGACGGGCACTAAATACGTTCAATCAATATTTGCTTGGTCCATGGTCCTCAGAAAAGAACGGAAGGGGCGCTTAGCCTGCACTGGCCGATTTGAAGGCAGCAAAGAAGAGTGGCACTGAAGCTAACAAATAGTAAGCAATGGGTGGACTCCAAGCCCTTTTTTGTAGACAATCGTGTCTCGCAACAAGTGCGCATGCAGCGCATGGGCTGTCACAAGCTCGACCGAAAAATGGGAATGTGTGCTGTTCGCCTTCCCCATTTGCAGCATGTTTAACTTATGCAAATAGGGAGGGCATATACCTTCATCAGGTTTAATTTGTGCCTGAATTGTAAATCCGTTTCAAATGGATTTATAGCCCCATTATAGTAAGTGCTGAGGAGTCTAGCTTGGGTTTTAGCACAAGCGCTTACCAGCTGGCTTGACCTAGTGGTGAGTGCCAATTTTGTATGTAAAAAATGGGCTAATAATTCAAGCAAAATTATGTTATTCCTCATTTTTAGACCCCATTTCAAAATTGGTGAATGTGCTGGAGGACCTATTTACAAAAGCATTTATGAATATGAGAAGTAGCACTGCAGAAGTACTCGTTTACATACTCTTGCATGCCTTAGTGAATTGACCACGAAACATCCAACCTACAGTCCTTTCCATTTGTGCTAATTACTAATGAATTTTCCTGATTATTCTCCTTTTATTCATATTTTTAAGCTTTTGGAGCAAATTCACAATAGCATGTAATAGTACTTAATGCAAGTTCAGCAGAGCTGCTACTTTATATACTCTAGAATGCCTTTGTAATTAACTTCTATGTTTATTTATGCCTGGTCATGTTATGTTACAGAGATTTGGATTGTGCTGAATTGCCATTTGTATGACAGTGTTAATGTATCTATCTATCTATCGATCTATCTATCTATCTTCACTAAAAAAAAACAAAGGTTAAAATGACACTATAGAAAGGTAAGGTAATACAATTTTGGCTTACATTATAAAATTCCTAGAAATTCTCTGAAGAAAAACATAGGTTGTTGTGACTTTATAGTTAGGTATTGAAATACTGAAATTTGCCAGTTAAAATTTACTGAGCTAACAATAACTTGTACCCCCACCATGCACTGCTTATGACCTCACATACTCCATCACTCTTGACATGTTAAATGACATAATTGATGGTGTCAATGTTAACATCTCAAATGCACCCAAACTCTTCTGGACAGCAAACCTGGCATAGCAATGCATCCATCCGCCCGTGGGTGCCCAACTCCTGCGAACCCCATCCACATTTTTCATCATTTAAAAAAAAAAACATTTTCTATGGTACTGTGGAACTCCTGCAGTACAATCTTTATTTAAATGGTATCACAGCGCAATGCAAGCGTCACTTATTGAATCATGCGCAGTCTTGCGGTTCCATTGGGACGCCTCTTGTGTGGCAGCTCCCACAGGAATTTCACAGTACCTAGCCAGAGGGCTGCACTGGGTCCTAGAGGAGTATTGTGGTGCCTACAGCACTATTTATTTTTATTTTTGCCTCCTGTGAGGGTGGGTCCCTCTTGCCTCTCACCCTGAAGTTTCAGGGGGGTCAGGATATCCCTACCACCTTAAATGTGTTTTTTTAATTCAACTTCAGGACACAGGGACCGAGTCCCCATATCCTGTAATGGTGGCCACAACATTTCTGTTCAAGTTGAAGCCAGCCAATCAGATCACTTGGTCCTGCGGGAAAGAGATGTCCGATGGGGGGAAAAAGCTCCCTCAGCCATACAGATTGCTTTATTTTTTGTAATTTACGATACCACTGGGGTCCCGCGGGACCACCGTCTAGATATACCTATTTTGTTTTTACCCTTTTAAGCCCAAACCAAGCACCACTTTAAATGAAAATTTCTCCAAAACGGCTGAACGGGTGTACACCAAATTACTAAAAACATACTTTCTGAGAAAAGTTTCAGCTATGAATTCCTGATTAGCGGTGTAGTCGTGAAACCTAGAATACCATGCAGGAGGGCTCCCTTTTGAATTAAGGGAACACATTTCTAAAAACCGCTCTCGCTGTCCTTGGAGCTGCCCAACTACTGTCAAGCACTAACCTTGAGCGACGATGATGAAACAAATGAAAGAAGCAGACATAAAAATAGCCTTGTGAGTCTACTTGTAGATGAATACCTCTATGTCCCATTGAGCGAGATGCTTTGATTAAATATCTGTGACAAATCAGAGGGGCAAGGAATATATCTGCTACCCCTCAACCCAGTTAATAGCTGTATAATGAGCACCGGAAGTGTGGGCAGCAAGCCATAAGATCCATCTCTGGAGCTCGTGCAACTCTTGCCCTGTGAGGAGGGTGCAGGCCTGGAGCTCACATTACCGGACACTTTGCTAATTTCATAACTGGAAGTTGCATCAGGAGGTGTTTGGTATCTGACGCGGAGGTCTTCTTTCCAGTGGGTTTACAGGGAGCATGCATGAAGCATATACTTGCTGCTTTAATTATTTGTAAATGCTCAACAGCACTATTAGCCTTTTCGTATTTATATTCTTATTTATTGGTGCTCAAGAGGATGCATTCATCCCCAGTTCGATGTTTGTGCACTTTAGCAAGGTTAGATAAATAGAACCAACAGTACATGGCGTGAGTACGGTAAAAAGCTGCGCACCGGTACTCTGTGCTAGCGATAGTGGTTACGCTGCGAGTCATAGCAAAGATAGAGTTGGAGCTGGAATCTGCCACTTTATTGGTGATTGCAGCTCAGTGGGAGACGTACAGTTCCAACCCTGCGAATGAACGTGCATTTTTTTTATCTCATCGCCACGCGCCAAGGCTTGCTCAATGCACTGCCTCTCTATCCTAACACCATCCTCCAAGCCTTTTTCATACCACTTTGAGGCTATCTAACTACCGTGCCACCAGCCTGTCCATGAGCACTGGGGCAAGTACTTCTTGCAGAGGCTCCAACTCATCTTAGCAACAAAGACTCCACCCTCATGACATTTGTGGCCATCCAAACCAGGAGGCCAGCCCTATTCACTGCGTTATCAACTTGTCCTGGTACTTCATCTCAGGACTACCAACCTGAGAGAAGTTGCATATAGAAATTCCTTCTAACTGGTCAGCGACATCTCAGTTGAGCAGCATGTACCAATTCACCAACCTACTCTATCCTCAATGGGCTACCAACCTGCCCTATCTCCGCATTGTGTCCTAGACTCTGCTCCGGCAACATGTATGACCGCAGGGCCAGGTCCTTCCTATGAATGTCCTTTTATCACACACAGATCATTGCAGTGCTCACTTGTACCAATTGTATGGATCCATCAAAAACTAGGTAATGTACCTCTGAAGCTCTGAAGTCTAGCTTGACAAATGGCAACATGGTGAGAGGTAGTAGATCCGCCTGACATTTGGATTTTTGTACAGTGCCAGGGACATTTCTTACCCTCCATCGCACATGGAGCGAAAGAAGTAGCAATAAGGTATAGACAGACAACTCTGAGGGCTGTGCCAGTTCATAGGCTGAGGTCAACCAGTATCTCTTCGCTTCTATCTGAATCTTCATGAAGTCTGACGCAAGCATTATCTGGAGCAGACGTAGAATCCCTGAAGGGTCGAACCCTGCAAGTGAAGCCTTCACTTGCCAAAGTCTTGTGATGTGATCACACTCTAGGCATGTAGGTTATGGGATGCTAACGAATGGCACCTGGCAGCTAGTAAAATTGAAATTCCTGGTCAATGTTGCAGTGTAAATGTCGATACAGTATTTAAAGCACAATGAAAAGAGTCTTGAATTGCATTCTTTCCCATGAAGGGAGTCAGTGGGGTCCTTCAGGGTATATTTAGGTGGTAAGTGCCGCTCATCAACCAGACACATTCTCTACCGCTTAGACCCAGGATGCTCCTTTGGGAGTGGCAGCGCACTTTATAGGTACAATATTCATGCATTCATCTGTGTCAAGGGCAAATGAATGTGAATTGTCAAGTTCACCTTGTTTTGGACTCCTTCAAGCCTGGCTTCCCTGGGAGGCGTGTGCAGATAGGGTCACAGTGATCCAGGGCAATGCTACTGGAAGGACTAGGGTGATCTCGTGACATAGAATTTGCAGGGAACGAGGCACTGCACACGTAGGGCAGTGACGTGTTGAGATCCATTGGTGAAATGGTGACCCCCAGCTACTGGAGGTAGCTAACTGGATGCAGGGCCTTGCTAAGTTTGCAAACTACCCCACATACCATGAAACAACACAAGGAAACCTAAACGAAGCTCGTTTCACACTATTAAAACACCCTATACAAATTGGACTTAAGCACAGTTTTGCGATGTGCCTCGCACACGTGAGCTCGAATCACCCTCATGCTCTCACAGAGGAGGAGGTGATACATCCGTTGTCGTTCCTTCCGGCAGGGGGTGTTGGTTTCCGCCTGCTGTGCCGTGACGCCCATTGAAGGCTGCCGAGGAAGCAGGCGCTCTGGGAATCCACAGGCCCTACCGGGTACAAAGAAATGCAGCCATTAGGATTCCGAGCTTTCCTCCGCAGACCCCAGTGTGGAGCCGCATGCGAGGATGCAATTAGCGGCCCCCCTCTTCTTCCGCGCAGCCCTGTGTTTATCCCTAGTTTTTCTGCCTGTAGAGGGGCTGGGCGGGAAACATGCCCTTGGAGGGTTTTCACAAAATAAAAGGAGCAGGTGAAAAAGGCCAACTCCCATGTCTTAGCTGAACACCATCTCCCGGTGGACCTTAATGTTACTTTAAAGCAGCGTTTCATTCAGCTTTCTCAGCAGCCATACATGCGCTGGTCGTGTGAAGTGCGGTCCATTTATTGTCATCAAAACCTGGGCTTCAATCTACCTTTCATCCGCCAAGGCCCATAATGACCGTGACTGCCAGTTCCACAATCGCACTGCTTGTATCACAAAGGTTCTGTCATCCAGTGTTACCTGCAATCTGTAGGAGCGCAGTTTATCGAAATGTAGCGTCCATTCAATGTCTTGGGCTCTTTGTTAGAAACTAGGGCCTGTGCTGTAGAAAGCCATGCAGGTCAGAAGCCTTAGGTAGACAGATACAGTGTGAGGAAAGGTATTTGTATAGCATGAACCTCCCTTGAATGCAACGGTGCGCTGAACAAGGGTGAGACCCAGGGGTGCTTGCGACCCGTGTGGTCCAGGGAACGCCAGGTGACAGGTTAGTTTCTACTGTGTGAGGATGGATTTCACCACATTTATGCTGGACCTCTCTACAGCAATTACGCCTGCGGATTTTGGAAGGAGAGTCACATATCACAAACTCTTTAGGTGGATGAAACCTGCTCTCACCTCCACTAAATGTCTATTCAGTAAACAGATCAGAATAACACTCCTTTCTTCAATCAATCAGTCAATAATTATTTATTCAGTTAAAAAATCCACGAAAGATACATATTCAAGTGCAATACATCAGTCACAAGATATAAATTCATCAAGTGCTCCCTCGTTCATTTGAGGCACTGTGGTAGGGCACACGCTGCATAAACAGCTTTCTGTGGCCATTCCCGGGCATGTTGCGGATCCCATGACAAACACAAAAAAAGGTCCATGCCACAACTGAAGAATGGCTGGAAATGGCCATAGACATAGTAAGCTTAAAAGAGTGCCAGCACCCTAGCCTTGACATCTAAAATATGTTGTGGGAAAGGGTGGGCAGAGAAATTAATGGACGGTTGGATTATTGAAGCTATGACTTCCTTGGGGTTGATTCGAGCGCCTAATAAATAATGACTTCCTTAAAATAGGATGAAGGAATAAACAAGTAGTAAGAGGGGTGAGCTGGGGGAGCATTTGTCACAACAAAGACCCGTAGGACAGAGCTGCCTTCGGGGAACGTACACAGAGCAATCCGGGTAGATGGGTATGTATGAGAGGGGGCCGCCAAGGAATGAAGGCACCGCTGAGATCCCTGTGTTAGAAGAATGTGTGGTTTGATTCTGTTCTACTCGCCTGCTCTTTCACATACTAAGTATTGTGGGATACGTTCCCTCCCCACTTACGGAGCAGTGTCAATCAATTGTCGTCCCTGCATGTTATCTGAAGAAGGAAGGGGAAGGCCACACCCAAGCGTAGAGGTAGGAGAAGAGGCACCCATGTTTATTTAAGGGGAACAAGGGCTCATGGAAGTGTTCAAGGGAGGAAGATCCTGGACTTTCCTCGTTTGGGGGTGGGCAGGGTGAGCACATTTGTCTCAGCAACGGACTGTATGACGCATGCAGCGACTCTCCAGGACAGTGTCCCCAGGAGAAAGCTGTCAGGTCACAGATCAATGCACAACAATAACAGGTGTTGGAGGAGAGATGAGGAAGAAACAGTGCACAACAGATTACATCCTGATAGATACCTCTTCTGGCAGATTCCCCGCTAGCCTGGATCCAGAAAGTTTTTCCCTGCATTAGCTCTCCAGCACAGCCATGAGACCTCAGCACAACCCACCCAAGAAGTGATGACATCGGAGTAAATTGCAAACGGTGTGCTGGCATCAATTCCCATTTTCCCATGCCACATCTATGCAGAGCTCTTCTCTATGCTTCACCAATATAATTCCTCACTTTTCAACAGTAACTGGGTCAAAAATCAAAAATTTGAGGGCCCACTCCCTGTTGCAGATACCAAACATGATGTCTTTTTGGAGCCACACAACATCTGCACGTCACGTGTGGGCACCAAACTACCCCTCAACCTGTGACTCTTGTTCCTTGATGCACCCAGCAGCCATCAGAGAGCGGGAGTCTAAGATATTTTTGGAAAGCCCCGCAGTGTGATGCCAAAGCATTACTCCATCCTCTTCAAGTAAGCTCCTCGGCTGGGAGCAGTCTCTTTAGAAAACATCTTCCCACAAAAAGTGCCAAACACAGGAGTACTCGTCCTGTTCCCCAAAGAAATGGCCCCACTTCGAGGGACATTTGGAACCTCAATACTGTCCCCTTGACGCTGGGCTGTCTTGTCATTGGAGCTCAATCTGACACTAAAAACTCTGAAGCTGAAATGCTCAACACCATCGGCTGACCCTGCCCAGGTTCAGGCCTTCTGCCAGGTCATGCTGAATATTTTCAGGACACCTCGGGAACCCTCAGGGCTACTCTTCAAGGGCGAGGCTGATTTAGCTGTTTTGATGTTTCTGGCGGCTCTGATCCTGACACCTGTCTCCAAGGTGCAGACCCTGTGAGCTTGGTGCCACTTACGGTGCCACCCTCAGAGCCTAATTTGCTACCACCTTTGAAACCTTTAAAGCTGTTGGACATTATCAAAGCAGCAAAAGAAAACGTTCAGACCTATTTTAATAATGATCTTTCGGCACAACTATTGCCCTCCCTATTGGCATCCCTATTCAAGCCAATGTATGGTTGCTCCGTTCAACTTCTGACTGAAAACCATCTTCTCAGTGGCAATGACTTCAGTTTGTTACGCTTTTGAGCTCAGGTCTTCTTCCCAGCCACCACCCACAATTCTTTTATCTGGATAAACTGTTTGTTTATCTTGCCCTTCTTTCTTAGTGAATAAGGTATCTGCCTTTCACATGGGCCAGTCCATCACTCTTCCATCTTTCATCCCATTACCTCAATCCACTAAACAGGAGCAGCTGCACTGACTGGACCCATAGAGTGCATTTTCTTAATATATTGATCACACATTACAGGACAAAATAGATGATCAGCTCTTGGGTTTCGCCAGACCTAAGAAAAGAAATGCAATGAGTTACCCTTTGCATTAATCTTTGCTGTGCCTTGGTCAAGAAAGACCCTCAATCTTAAATTCGTGCCTACCTCACCAGGGTCATGGCTGCTTTTGCTGCACTCACCAAAGTTGTTCTGGTTGTTTACATCTGCCAAGTGATCATGTGGTCATTGTTTACATATTTTGCTAAATAGTACTAGCGCAGAGCTCAGGCATGCTGTAAGGGATCATTTGCCAGAGCTGTGTTACATGACTTCCTTGTACAATAAGCACTACTCAGTCCCACTCCAGGGTGGTATTGCTATGGTCTTTAAACAAACAGCAGGTAGACACTAGAGGAGGGACTAACCACCCAGAAAGGGGGAAGACTTTGTAGAAGATAAGGAAGACTGGGATACGTTCCCCGGAACGTGAACTACAAAGCAAATAAAGTATCCGTGTGCCTACACAAAAACACATCTTGGGCCTGATTCACAGAACTAACTTACGTCAAAAACGTAAACGTAAAGTTTGTACTTTTTAGGTATTCACAGAATACACTTACTCATTTTGGTATTCACAGAATGAACTTACTCATTTCGGTATTCACAGAAGTTAGGAGACCTAAAGTTAGGACTACTAACTTCTGTGAATACCGAAATGAGTAAATTCATTCTGTGAATACCAAAATGAGTAAGTGTATTCTGTGAATACCTAAAAAGTACTAACTTTACGTTTATGTTTTTGACGTAAGTTAGTTCTGTGAATCAGGCCCCTAGTGCACATGTAAGAAGGTAACCGTCTGGGATGACTCAAGCTATGAGGGAGTCTTTCTCTTTTAATATATAACACTCACTAACTCTAATAGTGACATGCTTCATCATCGGGTACATCCTGGCTCCTAAAGGCCAGGATAGGCTCGACTTTATTCCAGGGAACTCTTTGAATATATTTTCTGATGACCGGGGGATAAATCTAACAAGCATTGGTATTGCATCGGTTTCGCCTATATGATGAATAAAGTACTGTTTTTATCAATTATCGTCTGGGAGAAGGAAAGAGCTCCCTGGCAAATAACACGGGAGTGGACGGGTTGTGGCCCAGCGGCCAGAGCTGCTGACTCAAGAGCTGGGGATCCTAGTTCGAGTCTAGGTGGCAACATCCTGTCATTCTATGCAAATGACTTAATCTCCCTGGTGATAAATTGTTATATAAATATGCTGCAAAAGTAAAAAGCGAAAAGAGGCAAAACTGTATGAAAAAACAGTTCCACCAAAGCGGATGTTAACAGTATTTCGGCAACGGGAAACTGATAAGAAAAGCAGACGAGGAACAAGCATTGGTAAATGTAGGAAAATATGCAACAGCCAATAGAAATGGAGGAAAAGTAGGTAGCACGCACAGGAACCAATGAGAAGCCAAAAAAGAGAGGAGGTTGGCTTGAAGTCCCTTTTAAGTTTAGATTAAAAATAATAGATTTCTCAAGCACAGCGCAAGCGCTGTGCAGGCGAAACCTAAAAATGACTCATCCACACCCAGGTATCCCTTTAAAGCAGGGTGGATGGTATAAAAAAAGAATAGAAATTATAAGAAGGGATACTCAAGGAATACAATGGTACTATGACCCTCAGTTTGTCAACCTGTTTTTGCCCTGCTCTGATGGTAAAATCTGTTCCAGGGCATTCGTCAATACAGAAAAAACTATCACTGCCCCGGTCATAATCTATGAGTGTCTAATCACTTGTGGCAGGCACATATCTTGACATGCGAGGTGAGTGTCTAATCGCCTGTTCAGAGCCTTGTACTAGAACACTTAGTGATGGTTTCCTGTAGAAGGAGACAAACATAGGCATGTTGTCAGGGATCACAGATGATGATCACGTTGGTGCACATGCGCGAGGAATGCTGTGTGCTACATTCCTTGTATACTATTCAGACTTAGACGAGCTTGCCGATTTGGAGTGCTGGCATTGCCTCGTGTGAAACACGGTGAGGCGTGTGAGTGAACACTAACACTTTCACTCTGTGAAGGTACTGTTCTAAGTGGTCACTGCAAACCATGCATTTTGTTTAACCCCTTCGGTGCGCGGCCGATTTTCGCCCTGTGCGGGGCGTTTCATTGAGTGGGCGGGTTCATGACGAGCTCAGCTCGTCATGCGCACACGAGCACTGCGCAGCATGACGAGCTGAGCTCGTCATGAGCACCGAAGGGGTTAAAAAAGGAAGAAAACTTATCAAGGTGTGCTGTGATAGTGCAGCTGGCATCATTAACAAAATGGTCATGCACATGTAATCGGTGCATAATAAAATGTACCCATACGGGTGTAATTATCAAGCCCCACAAGGTGCGCAGGGATGTTTGGCCCTGTAGTTGACTATATGGCGTTACAACGCAAACAATTACAACGCATGCTTTTACAACGCGGTTTTTACATCGCAACTACCATTACATCGCATGATTTTACAACGCATGCCATTACTACGCATTTTAAAAAACTATCATTACAACGCATTCCATTACAACGCATTCCATTACAACGCATACCATTACAACGCATACCATTACAACGCATACCATTACAACGCATACCATTACGGCAACAGTAGGGTAAGTGTTGGATAGTGTAGGGGTAAAAATTACTATTCCTGCTCCAGTGAGTGCAACAGTAGGGTAAGTGTTGGATAGTGTAGGGGTAAAAATTACTATTCCCACTCCAGTGAGTGCAACAGTAGGGAAAGTGTTGGATAGCGTAGGGGTAAAAATTACTATTCCCATTTACCCCAAAACCTATACCCACCCTATAACTAAAAAATCTCCATTACTTACCTTATAATGCGTTGTAATGGCATGCGTTGTAGTGACATGCGTTGTAATGGCATGCGATGTAAAGGCAGTTGCGTTGGTATAGTTGCGTTGTAAAAGCAGTGCGCTGTAATGACTGCGTTGTAATGGCTGTTTCCCCTGTAGTCATACACTGTTGCGCAAATGGGCATTGCATGTAACATAAGTGATACAACCCACAAAAAACAAATACACGCATATAAATAAGACTATTGCTTACGTTGCTGGTCTCAGGGACTCTAGTCTCGGAAATTGGCTCAGTTTTGGAATCTTTGTCACAGTACACTGATTGGTTCCCATGCCCATTAGTACCAAAAACCAGATCATACATCAAGGACACAAAACATCTCCTTAATATACTGAAGGAAGTGGAGTACGACCCTGCCACCGAGAAGATGGTATGCCTTGACGTTGAGGCACTGTATACCAGTATCCCCCAAGTGGAGAGTTACAGGTAACCATGGACCTCCTACATTCCCAGGTTTGGGTGGCTCCTGTTGACTGGGTCATGGAGTTGGCAAGATTGCCACTCACTGAGAATTTCTTCACCTGGCATCTTGATTCATATGGTGAGCAATCTGGGGAAAGTTCTTGGATCCACCAGAAATATCGTTACCGAAGGCAAGTTACTTTTTTATATTACTGTTCCTGCGTAATATGCCAAGTAGTGCTCTCAGCACGCCTTACTGATGGTATTCCTATAGAACCATTCACCTTCTCAAAATGTTCACCCATTTCAGAGAGTTTTAAGTCATTTGGTACACCTGATAGGATTCTTTTTCGAGTATATTTGGTGTATTTATTTACATCAATTTTGGGGAGATTTGTGTTAAAAAAGAGACCATGTGTGTTCAGGGAGACATGGGCTGTCTACAAAACTCTTTGGGATTGTACTAAATGTTTCACTTTCACGAAATTGTTTGTATTTGGAGATGGGCAGATCAATTTGCCATGCTACTAACAATTTGAAGCGTGCGGTCTGGGAGAAACCTAGGGAAGTTTCTCCTTCCTAATTGTCAATGGCATGACCCTTGCTTTGCACTGTTGGTAAGAACATTACAGGCCGCACTAGAGTGGGAGGGGGCTGCACGGTGGCTGTAAACAGGAAGTCCACATTATTTCATTTAAAACAAGTCAGATGAGGACAGGCTCTCAATCTTCCCAGCTTCCCCTGGATGGTGACTGTGAACGCCTGTAACACAAACCATCTTTCCTCTCCCAATGAACTTTCGGCGTAAAACGGAGTTGTAATTCCTGGCAGTGGAAAGATTCAGGCATCACAGATGCCGGGCATTTGCGCACTACTGTCTCTTTCAATTTACTCTATGATTGACTGCAAAGACAGCGGCCTTGTAAAGAGAGCCCGTAAAGTGTGTTCCCGGATCCCAAGTGATTTCGAACGCTGGGATCCAGCCCGACGGGGCGCCATGACAGAGGGCTGAGCGCAATGCTATAAACAGGGTTGAATTTCTGCCAGCCCCTGGGCTAGAGTGGGGCGATGTTTGTCAAGCTCTTGTGCGTCAGTGAGAACTGCCTGACTCCTGGAGACAGGTCCTCTCGGAGGTACCTGGACCTCTCAATCAGCAGCCTCCAGGTGAATCGCTTAGAGACCTGGAGGGACGGCTGGTTGGCGCTACAGAGCCTGTCCCCTCTGAACGCCCCAGTTTCTGAGATCTGCACAGTGTACAGAGCCTGTCACTGCTATGAGGGGGCTGGGACCTAAAGACAGAGGCTGCATCAGGGGCTTGGCACAGGGGTGTTGAGCCTATTGCCACATAGGTTGGGTGGGCAGGCGGTATTTCCACATAGAGCTCGACACCTTTGGTAAGAGGTTTGGGACGAGGATTCTGAGCCTGTCCCCTCTAAACTCAATATGCTATGCTGATTGGCAAATAGACTGCCATTTCCAGTACTGAAGTACTCAAGGGTTTCACTCGGTACAGTGTGTCACCTCTACGTGTATTGTACATCGATGCTGAGTGTGTCCACGTGAGTGCGGTGGTGCTCAGGGGTTTTGCTCAGAGATACAAATCTTGTTTTTTCTGGTCCTGGGTGGGGTTGGCACACGCTGACAGAGTCTGGCTCTGAGTGCAGGTAGGACAGGAACAAGGGAACCCTACTCACGTGGAACCAGGGTAATAAACTTATTATCAAAGGACAAAGGCTCCTGTGGACACTTAATGAAGTAATCTCAATGTATATGAGCACAATGGCAATATATTGTGTTATAGTGATATTGGAGAGAGAAGGAAGCAAATACACCTCTGATTTTGTTTTTGAATCAAAAATATTTATATAATCCTTGAAATGAAATACTGTTACAAAATAGTGTATTTGAACATATAGTTCTGAGTGAAAGGTGTCCCAGTGAAAAACGGAACCTAGAACATTAGTGACATATATGTGAAATATATACAAGGTTTCCAATGCTTCATATAAACGACCATATACATATAAATGTACAGTGTACAGCGCTAGATACAGTGATCAGTGCTGGTGAACAATGGTTCGTTTATGCAACTTGTCAATCAATCAATCAATCAGTCATTTGTAAAGCGCACTACATACCCGCGAGGGTCTCAAGGCGCTGGTGGGGGGGGGCGCTACTGTTCGAACATCCAGGTCTTGAGCATCCTCCTGAAGGTCAGCAGGTCTTGGGTCTGTCGTAGGCTCAGTGGGAGGGTGTTCCATGTCTTGGCGGCGAGGTGGGAGAAGGATCTCCCGCCGGTGGTTGTTCTTCGGATGCGCGGGACAGTGGCGAGTGAGAGGTCGGCGGAGCGTAGCTGGCGGTTGGGGATGTAGAAGGAGAGCCGTCTGTTGAGGTAGGCTGGGCCGGTCTTGTGGAGTGCCTTGTGTGCGTGGATGAGGAGCTTGAAGGATATCCTCTTGCTGATGGGGAGCCAGTGCAGGTCCCTCAGGTGGGGGGTGATGTGGCCGTGGCGTGGTACGTCGAGGATCAGTCGTGCCGAGGCGTTTTGGATGCGTTGTAGTCGTTTGATGAGCTTGGTCGGGGCTCCCGCGTAGAGGGCGTTTCCATAGTCGAGTCTGCTGCTGACGAGGGCCTGGGTGACTGTCTTTCTTGTATCTGTCAGGATCCATCTGTAGATCTTGCGGAGCATGCAGAGGGTGTTGAAGCAGGAGGAGGATACGGCGTTGACCTGCTTGGTCATTGAGCGTTGAGTCGAGGATGATTCCCAGGTTGCGTGCATGGTCGGTGGGTGTCGGGGCTGTTCCCAGTGCCGTCGGCCACCAGGAGTCGTCCCAGGCTGAAGGGTTGGAGCCGAGGATGAGGACCTCCGTCTTGTCCGAGTTCAGCTTCAGACGGCTGGTCTTCATCCAGTCGGCGACGGCCTTCATTCCTTCGTGGAGGTTGGCTTTGGCGGTGATGGGGTCCTTGGTGAGGGAGAGGATCAGTTGAGTGTCGTCGGCGTAGGAGATTATGTTGAGGTCGTGCTGTCAGGCGACGTGTGCGAGCGGGGCCATGTAAATGTTGAACAGTGTCGGGCTGAGGGAGGATCCCTGGGGTACACCGCAGATGATCTCGGAGGCTTCGGACCGGAATGGGGGGAGGCGGACGCTCTGGGTTCTGCCGGAGAGGAAGGAGGTGGTCCATTCCAGAGCCTTGTCTCGGATCCCTGCGGCGTGGAGGCATGCGCGTAGTGTGCGGTGGCAGACGGTGTCGAAGGCGGCGGAGAGGTCTAGGAGGATGAGTGCTGCGGTTTCGCCGTTGTCCAGCAGGGTCCTGATGTCGTCGGTGGCGGCGATGAGGGCGGTCTCGGTGCTGTGGTTGCTGCGGAACCCTGACTGGGAAGGGTCCAGGATTCTGTTTTCTTCGATGTATTGGGTTAGCTGTCTGTTGACGATTTTCTCGATGACCTTGGCTGGGAAGGGGAGCAGAGAGATGGGCCGGAAGTTCTTGAGGTCTCTTGGGTCAGCCTTGGGTTTTTCAGTAGGGCGTTGATCTCGGCGTGTTTCCAGCTCTCTGGGAAGGTCGCGGACTCGAGGGAGAGTTTGATGACGTTGCGCAGGTGGGGTGCGATGGAGCTGCTTGCTTTGTTGTAGACGTGGTGCAGGAAGGGATCAGACGGACAGCCGGAGTGGATTGTGCTCATGGTCTTGATGGTGTCATCGATGCTCACGCTGGCCCAGGCTAGCAGGGGGTCGTGGTCGATGGTGTGCGCGGGGTCTGTTGTGTTGCTGTCTGTTGGGTCTGTCTGGGTGTTGAAGCTGTCGTGGATGTCTGCTATCTTGCGGTGGAAGAAGGTGGCGAGGGAGTCGCACAGGGCTTGTGACGGCGGGATGTCGTTGGTGTTGGAGCTGGGGTTGGAGAGTTCCTTCACGATGTTGAAGAGCTCCTTGCTATTGTGTGCGTTGTTGTCGAGGCGGTCTTTGAACGAGGTTCTCTTGGCAGCCCTGATGAGGTGGTGGTGGTTGCGGATGGCGTCCTTGTGTGCTGCGCGGTTGTCCGGAGTTTGTTCGTTCTGCCACTTCTTCTCTCGTTTCCGGCAGGCTTGCTTGGAGGCTAGGAGTTCTGGGGTAAACCAGCTGGCCCTCTTGCTGGTGTCTCTGTGGGGGGGTTTCTTCAGCGGGGTGAGGGTGTTGGCGCAGTCTTCGATCCAGCATCTGAGGCTGTGGGCAGGGTCGTCGGTGTTGGAGGGTTCGGTGGGTGGGCTGAGAGCGAGGTTTGCATGTAGTTGGTCTTCGGTGATTTTGCTCCAGCAGCGGCGGGGGATCTGTTGGGTGCGGTGGTGTGTGGTGGGTTTCTGGAAGGTGAAGTGGATGCAGCGGTGGTCGGTCCAGAGGAGTTCGGTGGTTTGGCTGACGGAGACGTGCGGGCTTGAGGAGAAGACGGGGTCGAGCGTGTGGCCGGCGGAGTGGGTGGGTGTTGTGACGAGTTGCTTTAGTCCGAGGTTGGCGAGGTTATCGATCAGGGTTGTGGAGTTGTTGTCGTTGTTCTCAAGGTGAAAGTTCAGGTCTCCGAGGAGGAGGTAGTCAGTGGAGGTTAGGGCGTGCGTGCTGATGAAGTCGGCGATGAAGTCGCTGAACTGGGGGCAGGGTCCGGGGGGTCGGTAGACGAGGGTGCCTCTGAGGGTGGAGTTGGGGTCTGTGTGGATCTGGAAGTGCATTTGTTCGGCGGTGCTGAGCGCGTCGTCTGCGCTAGTCGAGACCCTGATGCTGTTCTTGTGGACGATGGCGATTCCTCCCCCGACTCCATTGGTGCGGTCTCTGCGGGTGATCTTGTAGCCGTCTGGGATGGCTATGGCGATGTCGGGTGCGGAGGAGTCGTTCAGCCAGGTCTCTGTCAGGAAGGCGACGTCCGGGGATGTTGTGTCGAGCAAGTCCCAGAGCTCGACGGCGTGTCTGCGTGCGGAGCGGGTGTTCAGTAGTATGCATCGCAGGTGGGTGCGGTCTTTTTTGGCGGGTGGTTCGTCGGTTCTGAGGCTGGTGTAGCTGCAGTTCCGGCAGGTGAAGGGGCCGTGTGTGCGTTTCGGGGCGGCCTTGAAGCAGGTGTTGGTCCATCCGGGGTTGAGGGCGTGGAGTGAGCTGGCATCGTAGCGGTGGCGGGAGCGGGGGCCAGGGGTTCTGGCGCTGGGCGCGGTCCTGGCGCGGACAGGCGCAGACAGGCTTGCCTTAGGCGCGCCAGCGGCATATATGGGGAGGTGGGAGGGAGGAGCAGCTGGGAGGCGGGGCAGCGAATGGGCAGTGGGCAGTCAGGGGGGCGGGGCCGCAGGGGACACAGCGGCGGGGGGGCGACGGAGGGAACAGAAGGCAAAAAGGGCACAAAAACAACGAAAACGAGTGGCACAGAGGCAAAAGGGCACAAAAACGAGTGGCACAGAAGGCAAAAAAGGGTACAGAAATCAACGAAAACAAGTGGCACAGAAGGCAAAAAAAGGGTACAGAAATCAACGAAAAACGAGTGGCACAGAAGGCAAAAAAAGGGTACAGAAATACCGGGGCAGCTCAGAATCAGAAGGCAAAACGGGCAGAGAGGCACGGGGCAGCGAGGGGTACAGAAGAAAAAACCGGGCAGGGGGACACGGGGCAGCAAGGGGTACAGAAGGAAAAAACCGGGCAGGGGGACACGGGGCAGCAAGGGGTACAGAAGGAAAAAACCGGGCAGGGGGACACGGGGCAGCAAGGGGTACAGAAGGAAAAAACCGGGCAGAGGGACACGGGGCAGCGAGGGGTACAGAAGGAAAACCGGGCAGAGGGGCACGGGGCAGCGAGGGGTACAGAAGGAAAGAAACGGGCAAGGACCACGTACAGGCAGCGGGGGAAGACAGAAGACAGACAACAGCAGTTACAGACACAACAATGGAAATACAGGCAATACAGTAGAACAATAATGCGGAAGATGAACAACTTACGGCCTACCACTGGCCACCAGGGATGAGGCGCAGGTGATAGCCTGCGGGTGGAGGAGGGCCTCGAACTTCCTCAGCAGCGGCAGCTGGGGCGGGGACACACAGGCGGAGCTGTGCGGAGGGGGAGCGACCTACCAGAGGGTCAACTTGTCGACAGCGTTTCGACCCTGTGTGCAGTGTAGGGTCTCTTCAGGACCTATGATCGTAGGGACACCTATGAGAAGATGAGGGATAATGTCAGTATGTGGCTCATTTTAAGCAACTTGTATTATGTGGTGGAATTAAGGTTTTGTTTGTATAGTACCTGAAGGGTAATGGACCGGCTCGTGTGGAGGGTGTGGCACCGTGCAAGGGATAAGAAAGGGATACTCACATGGGTCCCAGCAGGGAGCTACACACGTGAGAGAAACGAGTAATTAGCATTCAAAAAGTGGGGGTTGGAGGCATGACATAGTATTGCAACTTGGAACAGACCTGGAACTTACCCCAAGTGTGAGGTGGGTGGTGAGTTGGCTATTATGTGAATGCGCACAATGTGAGGATCCACGTGTGTGGAAGATGGCACGATCAAGCGCTGTCAAGACGGGTCTGTAGAGAGGAGGGAGCATGTGCATTGGTAAAAATGCGGGGACACTTGTGATGGGGTGAACATATATTTAATAAAGGCTCAGCGCTTACCGAGTTCCGATTCTGAGCGCATGCATGGAGGCAGGCTACTTCCTTCTGTCGTCAATTACTGACAAGGCCATACTTTTTTCATATGGAGGGTGAGAATATTCTCACTTTGGTGTCTAAAAGAAGAGGTCAGTGCATTAAAAAATGTGTGTGCTCAGGAAAAACGTGATGTAGCACCACGCTGACCGCATTCAAGCAGAGGGCGTGTGCCCGCTTACCTCTTATGGAGAATGAATCAACTGCAGCCTGTGGCAATCCTTCCAAGTAGCAGGACAGCGTGTGTCTGTCTGCTCAGGTACGATGACAAGGGGTCAATGCTTGCTCTGGATTTATAAAGGCCTGCCTTCCCGCCAAAAGTTTATGTTCAGACCCGACTGTGGAGTGTGATAAGCGGATGAGATCTGTATTTCTGTTATCAGTAATGAAAACAAAAAACAGACTGCTGCCTGGGCCTTATACACGCGTCAGGCAGCAGTCTGTTTTTTGTTTTCATTACTGATAACAGAAATACAGATCTCATCCGCTTATCACACTCCACAGTCGGGTCTGAACATAGACTTTTGGCGGGAAGGCAAGCCAGTCTGTTTTTTGTTTTCATTAATGATAACAGAAATACAGATCTCATCCGCTGATCACACTCCACAGTCGGGTCTGAACATAGACTTTTGGCGGGAAGGCAGGCCTTTATAAATCCAGAGCAAGCATTGACCCCTTGTCATCGTACCTGAGCAGACAGACACACGCTGTCCTGCTACTTGGAAGGATTGCCACAGTTGATTCATTCTCCATAAGAGGTAAGCGGGCACACGCCCTCTGCTTGAATGCTGTCAGCGTGGTGCTACATCACGTTTTTCCCGAGCGCACACATTTTTTAATGCACTGACCTCTTTCTTTTAGACACCAAAGTGAGAATATTCTCACCCTCCATATGAAAAAGTATGGCCTCGTCGTAATTGACGACAGAAGGAAGTAGCCTGCCTCCATGCATGCGCTCAGAATCGGAACTCGGTAAGCGCTGAGCCTTTATTAAATATATGTTCACCCCATCACAAGTGTCCCCGTACTTTTACCAATGCACATGCTCCCTCCTCTCTACAGACCCGTCTTGACAGCGCTTGATCGTGCCATCTTCCACACACGTGGGTCCTCACATTGTGTGCATTCACGTAATAGCCAGCTCACCACCCACCTCACACTTGGAGTAAGTTCCAGGTCTGTTCCAGGTTGCAATACTATGTCATGCCCCCAACCCCCACTTTTTGAATGCTAATTACTCGTTTCTCTCACGTGTGAGCTCCCGGCTGGGACCCATGTGAGTATCCCTTTCTTATCCCTTGCACGGTGCCACACCCTCCACACGAGCCGGTTCATTACCCTTCAGGTACTATACAAACAAAACCTTTGTTCCACCACATAATACAAGTTGCTTAAAATGAGCCACATACTGACATTATCCCTCATCTTCTCATAGGTGTCCCTACGATCATAGGTCCTGAAGAGACCCTACACTGCACACAGGGTCGAAGCGCTGTCGACAAGTTGCATAAACGAACCATTGTTCACCAGCACTGATCACTGTATCTAGCGCTGTACACTGTACATATATATGTATATGGTCGTTTATATGAAGCATTGGAAACCTTGTATATATTTCACATATATGTCACTAATGTTCTAGGTTCCGTTTTCACTGGGACACCTTTCACTCAGAACTATATGTTCAAATGCACTATTTTGTAACAGTATTTCATTTCAAGGATTATATAAATATTTTTGATTCAAAAACAAATTGGAGGTGTATTTGCTTCCTTCTCTCTCAAATATCACTATAACCCAATATATTGCCATTGTGCTCATATACATTGAGATTACTTCATTAAGTGTCCACAGGAGCCTTGGTCCTTTGATAATTGGCTCTGAGTGCAGCATTTCTGAGAGCTTTGGCAGAATGATATGTATCCTGTCACCTACCGGGGTGGATGGTCTACGGGATTGGGTACAAGGGTACAGAGGATGCCACCTCGAGGTGCTGCATTGCGAAAGGGTTTGGCGAACTGATAAAATAAATGTGACTTCTAGAGCAGGATTTGCTCAGGGGATTTGCCCAAAGAGACAGTATGCCACTTCTAATGCAGAATGAGCCAAGGGGGCTGGCAGAGTGCCACGCAGCGTGTCACCTCTGGGCTCAATAAGCCATGGGAACTGGCATGCAGATATACACAGAGTCACAGGTACAATTGTGTAGCTCGAAGTCCACTGTTTATCAGTATAAGAGTGCAAACCCCAGGGGTCGAAGATGCATTGGCGGCCTTTATTGGACTCTGTAAACTGTGCATTGAAATGCTAGAGAGCAACCGTCAGGCTTATTTTTTCAGATCCTGCTGGTTTTAGGAGCACCTACAGACTTAAAGGAGCTCCTGCTAGTCCTTCCTTCTAGCTAAGGAGCTAAAGAGTTCAAACAGGACCGCCCAGTTTCCTAGGCTCTTCAGTGGTAGCTGAGATGGAGAAGTCAAGGTCAGTACCAGGTACAATGTCCCTCAGAGCAATCACAATCACTGAGCCAATGCCCAGGTGCAGCTGTAGTTTCCACAAAGGATATGGCATCAGAGCGCTTCCCTCAACACAAGAAGGAAAATGAGGACCTCTAATAAATGAGCCAAAAGTTCTGTCTGAGGCCTCTGGAATTACGGGATGCGTGTGTGTTTTCAGCATCACCAAAATCAAGGGAAGAAGGGAAGCTTATCTCAGTAGTGGTCAACTCTTTATAAAAACTTCACCTGAAGCAAATAAAAAATAGTGCTGGGGCAGGACCTGCAGGTTGTCCAGGGGCTCAACCAATACATGCAGCACATTGTTCATGAGAACCGGTCTAGAATGAGCGGGTGTGCTAAGCCAGTTAGTGTTTGTTGTTCCTGTCGGGCTGGATCACCGCTCACTCTCACCTGCACTTGTTGTTACTTTCTGACACAGGTGATTAGTGTCTACCATGGCTCAACTAGTCCTTGTTTCAGGGCAGGTCAATGGACTGCAGCCAGTAAAACAGGCGACTTCAGAGACAAAATTAGTCCACCATTTGACTCCTCAGATCCCATTTCACTAGCTTTACAAATTCTGTCTTGGTTCACACGAAAAAACACTTGTATCCTTAAAAACACGTTGAATCAGTCAAGGAGCTTTAACTGGCAGGCTCCTCACTTTCTAAAACACCAATTCCTCATTTACCGGCCTGGAAGGAGCGTTTGATCCAAATCAAAATACAAATTGGTACCCCTCCCTGCCACAAACTATGGCTGGAAGGCTGGTTATTTTCAGTGCAATCAGCTAAATTGTGGAAATAATGTCATTGTGTTTCACGAATCATGTTGAGAATGTCACTTTCAGAAGAGCTGTCAAAACGTGGCTATCCCCTTCACCCTAGCCACGGAGCTACAGTAATCTGTTTAAAACTCTGCTCACTGACAAATGATGATCATTCCACCCCTGCTGGTATACCTACTCTCACTGCTATCCCCACTGGGAGTCCTGCCCGCTACACAGCTCCTCCCCATCAGATCTAACTTGGCCTCAAAAAGCAATTGATGTCCTAGTTTTAGGCTCATCTCTTTTTGGCCAGCGCCTACATCCATAATACATCTAGTTTCAGGCGCCCATCTGCTCCGATGGACGACTAGGAGTGGATACATGCGAGTCATAGAACCAATGTCGACTCCTCAATTACCTCATGTTGACTGTTCTCCACAGTGTGAGCCCGGTGCGGTGGATCATACTAAACTCTACCTGTCAGTGATGGCTTCTGCCATCTGCTCTAAACCACAAGTTTCTAATATAAGAACCTTCCTTCTTACTAGCCCTCTTTTCCTACTGGAAAGGACTTGGGTTCAGGCTCTTATTTGGAAACAAGTGAATGCCATCATCCAGTATGGATGCAAACAGTCTATCTGCCATCGCAAGCTATTTATGAAAGCTTGCTACCTTCCTCGCACACTTCAAGACACAAGTAGACTTATGAGCATTGACCGTATACATGATTCGGAGTACTCGGAGTGTCACACACACAGCATCAAACACTTTCTACGTGGGACACCCTTCATCCAAACACCCTCCCAACCATTCATGTACTCTTTGTCTTTCAACCATTCGGATAAGGTGCAAAATGTATTTATTTATAAAGTTTTATATAGCGCAAACATGACCCGTGAGGGTATCAGAGCACCTTACAGGTGATCTGAATTAAGTAACAAGAAACAAGAGAACAGCCACATACAATAGAAAGGTACAAAGTATGTAAAATAGCAAATTGAGGAAAGTGGTCTCCATCGGACAAGTCAATAGGAAAATATACATGATCCAACAGACTAATAAAAATCATGGGTGAAGATCAAGAGTCAAAAAGTGTAAACCTAGAGCAGAAATGTGTTCATTAGGAGTCATTTCACTTCTTTTTTGAAGGATGCAGTAGAAGGTATCAGTCGGATTTCCGAGGTAGCGCTATTAGACCGCACAAGTGGTACAAGCGCCCCGTGCAAGTAACAATAAGTAAGTAGGTTCTTTTTCCAACCTTTCAGATGTGAAAGCTGGAACTGACTTTGAGTGAGATTTAGTTTGTATCATTCTTTTCAGTGCAATGAATCAACACACCTATTGCTAATGACCCAGTTATTTTGCCCATAGACAATGTAAGGCATGCACTGCGCCCCTTCAACAAAGTCTGTTAGCTCCGTTATCTGTTGGGCAGTGGGAAAAATGCTGAAAAAATGTATTTGAGTTATTTAAGTACAGGTTGAAAATCTTGTGTAAAATGGCGGAAAAATATGAAGCTCTATCTGTGTGGAAGTGGCGCTGTTCCCAGGTCCCGCCTGCATTGCCATCTTTGGGAGATCGGCAGTGTCCTGCGTACAAGCGTCTAGGAGGGAAAGGAATCTGTGCTCCCAGGGGCCGGGGTCACAGAGAGCATGGAAAACACGCTTTACATGTGAGCAGACGGGATCCCAGGCAGGCACCGGGGAGGCGCGGCGGGCCCTGGGCAGGCATGCAGGCTGTCTGTCATGGGAGAACTGGAGAGGAGGAGGTGAAGGAGGGAAGGAAAGATGGATCGGAGAGGAGTGAGGGGAATGGGAAACGGAATGGAACTAAAAGAAAGAAAGAAGGAAAGGCAATGGAGGTAGAAGAGTGCCTGGATTAAATGTGGTGAGGTATAAGGAAATGCTGAAAGATAAAAAACGAGCAATATGGAAAGAGGTGAGTCCAGAGAGGAACGCATCAGAAAGGGGAAGAAAATAAGAGTAAGAAAATGAATACAAATGAGAAAAGAAATAAAGAGAGTTGTATGACAAACTAATGGCAGAAGAGCGAAAAATATCATTCCGGGTGGCCGCTCATACCCTGTGTGTTTGCTTGCCAAACTATTCTACCACAGGCACTGCCTCGGTTCCACATTGCACCGCACCCTCTTTTAGATCAGGCACTACTCAAGTCTCACACTATTCCTTCCTGTCCTGGACACTGCTTAGGTCTGATGTAGCATGCTGCACTAGTCCAGACCTGTCAGTACTCTGTCTAGACTAGCATCTCACACTATTCCAGGCCTCCCACAGCCCAGTGTAATTTTCTAGTTTCCAACCTCGTATGACTAACCATGCACTGGGAACTAGTCCTGTTCAAGCCATAGACGAGGACTACTCTAACAACTTGTACTACTCCAGACCCAGCACCTTTACGCCTTACTAGGCACCTCATGGTATTCCGGTCTGAAACACTGTTTAGGCCTAGCCTAGAACTTCACAGTTCACCTGTCCTGGACTCTGGTTATGTGTAGTCTAGCATCTCGCACAAGTCTGCACCAGATACGCTTAGTGCTAACTAACAGAACTGTACAGTATTCTGCTCTTTGACACTACCTTGCTCCAACCTAGGATCTTGTGCTAAGCCTGTTCCAGGCACTGATTAGGTCTAGTCTACACTTCCTGCTAATCCTGTTGGCACCTGGGCTAGTCTCACTGAGCTCCTTGCACTACTACAGTTCTTTGCATAGGCCTGGGTATTTTTTTGTTTCACTGATCATGGTAGTGAAACAACTACATTTTGCAAATTTTTGCTTCTGTGTTTTGCAAAACAGAGAAATGGTGCCAAAAATAAGCCAAGAAATGTTTACAAAGTTTCCCTGAAATAGCGCACCCATGAAATCCTCATGAACCTATGAACGTCATACAGTGGTACAGACTGGTGAAATCCATGATCTGTCCTTTCTTAGCACTGTGTTGAAGCTAACCTAGCTCCTCACACCAGTCCACTCCTTTGTACAGCTCATGGCTCTGCGGTTTGGTGAGGGAAAATTACATGAGCCGGAAATATTGACAGGCGGAACAATGAACTCATCAGAAACCTGGAAAAGAAAACAGAGAGCCCTGTGATTAAGAGGAAGCGCGTATTTGTTAATAAACTGGATAAAAATGCATCTGGGAGGGCTCGCGTGCTGCAATCATAATGTGCAAGTTGGTAAGATTTCTTGCTGCAGGGATTTGGGAGCAACCAATAGATCAGAATTTGAATCCAAGGCACAGTTGACCAGCATTTCATTCCTCCATTCATAGGTTTGCATCTGCATTTGGACAGATCGAATGGTACAATAACTACATTTTGCACCTGCAGTGCGGACCAACCTCTATTATTTATCCAAAAGCACATTGGCCAGTTTCACGCTTCAGTGCATTCATCAGATGGGGTGTAAGGGACCAAGGACAATTTGTGCAGCAATTTCAGGCAGAGCATGAGGTTAACAAGGTCTCTATGAGGAACAAATATTGATCTTGAAAGGCACAAAGCTATTGAATCGTCCAAGGACTATTAGTAAGGGCTTTCATATCTTTCTTCCCAGAAGCATGCCAGGGCAGACCTTTTAAGCATTTAATATTTACTAAACAGTCTCCTTGCAAACATTTTCTATGACACTTCAGATCGAATCAGCTCATTGTCTTCACAAGGATCTCCTCCAATCACGCTGACAACACTAAAAGCTCACGTTTCATCTGCAATCCTTGACTTTTGCCACAATTTTCTCATATCTGTTGAATAACTCATCTGTACTCCCAGGAGAGTCACCAGGGTATATGCTGAATGATCCAACCTGCCTAGGTGTTCCTCATTTGCCCTAATCAGTGAGTGGAATCCTTGGGTTATCAAAGGAGTCAATGGATTATCACGAGTCCTGAATTCAGTACTGGAGTCATTTAGTTATCACTGGAGGCCTAAAGTAAGTACTGGAGTCATCGAGTTATCACAGGAGGCCTAAAGTAAGTACTGAGTCATCGAGTTATCACAGGAGGCCTAAAGTAAGTACTGGAGTCATTGTGCTTTCACTTGAGCCTCTGGGTATAAATTTGTGCTGCTTGCTTTGTAATGAAATCCTTAGTTTAGCACTAAAGCTTTTGGTTTAGCAATAGTGTTCTTAGTACCAGAGTCTTCAGGTTAGCAATGGGGTCTTTGAGAGGCAGGATAGGCTATGACCAAGCAGCTGCAGTCGTTATCTATTGATTAGGGTTCGGTAAGGAATACCCTGTACAGCGGGTCCTCATCTATTGACGAGCTTGAGAACAATCAATGGCAGGTATTCTCCCTGGGCTGTATTCAGGGGCGGCCGGCATGGCTCGCAGGTGGGAGGGCGGGCACGGGTCGTGCGAGGGAGGTGAGGGGGGGGTCGCGCATAGTAAAAAAAATAATAATAACCTACTTTGCTGCCGGGTCCCGCTTCGCTACTCCTGCTCTCCTGGAACTCGAGGAACAGGAAGCAGGCCCTGCTGACCAATCACAACGCTGCAATGCTGCGTTGATTGGTAAGCATCCAGGCTCCCTGTCCAATCACAACGCTGCAGGGAAAGTGCGCATGACTGGTTTGGACGGCCCAAGAGGGCCGACCAAACAGTCATTGCGTACTTTGAAGTGGGCAAATCACTCCTCCCCTGCTTTGTGAGCAGAGCAGCCCCACCTGCAAAAGAGGCAGGAAACATAAAATGACAATTACTGAAAGTTATTATCATTTTATGTTTCTGCTTCTTGCACTGCTTGAAAGCAGTGGGGCGTTGCTCCTCCGCCGTAGTGGAGGAGCCACCACTGGCTTCATTGAAGCAGAGAAATTCATCCTTGTAACCAAGGTATCATTTGGGTTGACCAGCACTCCATAGCAGACGCCTATTAATGTTAACAGTGGTTGATTTATTTGCCAAGGGTCTTAGGCCCTCGTGACAAGTTGCACAGTACTGACAGACTTCAAACTACACATTCATAATTCTATGGTAACACCCCACCAGTACTGTGCAATTACGAGTTAAACCCAAAAGAATGGGGAATAACTATGCGGACCCAGTATTACTGGTCGTAAAACCACATGAAATTAACACATTCCATGGTTAACACTCATTTACCATCTTCTTTGAACAGGTACTAAATGGGAGCAGGGTCTTTAGTACCAGGCAGGAGTGGAGGGAGGAGTGTGTGGAGGAGGGGGGAGGGGAGTGGAGGGGGAAGAAGTATTCTTGCACAGTGGGCCATTGCATGCTCCCCCTTGCCAGAGAAGGTGGTTTGGGCCTACAACCTCCCAACCAGGGGGTGAGGAAAGGCTGCTTTGGCAGCCAAAGCCTAGAGAGATTTTGCTGGCCGTTCTTCCCACCACTAAAATCAGGTCTAGTGTTCCTCTATCCAGGAAAACTGGGTGTAAAAACACCAGGGCATTCAGGTTTTTTAAATATATTTTTATTATCATTTTAACATAGATAACCACAGGCATCAGAGCAACATACAGTTGGAAGAGCACAATTAATCCAGGTATGACAGTCTTGACACAGTCCACACAGTTCATGACACATTGTACATCACAACCTTAGGTTTCCCATCCCCTCCTGCATCCACTCAGCCGCTCCCTCCACACCACCTCATCAGATCCCCTCAGGGGGGCCTGCCATTAGGGGGATTTGTTAACTTGGTAGTCAGTTACCTTGTAGTCTGCTACTGCCTCTTCCGTCTTGTAAGCCTGATATACTGCTCATCTGCGATAGCCCATTCCACTAGGGGGCTTATTTACAAGCCCCCTGCGCCGCCGGTGCGTCACTTTTAACATGAGAAAAAGTGACGTACAGGCAGCGCAAGGGGCTTGTAAATAAGCCCCTAGGTCTCTTTTCCACTGCACGATCACCAGGACCGAACACCAGGGCATTCGTGATCAGGCGGAGCAGAATTCCATATGGGATTTTCACTCTGCCTGGCTCATAGTGAGGGACTGAGAGAATAACACATAGGAAGTCATACAAATACAGTCCTAAGACTACACGTGTAAGGACAAAGCCAGCAGAATGTGTCATTACTTTAGCTGCTTGGTTACAGACTGCTGACGGGAGAGCGGGGGGGGGTAATTCTTTGAGTCTGGCTGCAAAAGATCTGGAATTAGACAAAACATGACCTAAGGAAATCGTCCAGCAAAGAATTTCTGTGCTAGAAAGTTGCAGATGGTGCCTTGCAGTTTTTTATGCTGCGGTATGCATCAGTAGTCTCGAAGTGCTAATGCACAGGGGCGTAGCACAGAACCCTGCAGCCCCAGAGGTGCAATGGGGCCCTCAAATCTCCAGGGAGCCCCACCTTCGAAACCCACCTATTCAACCTGAGGTCAATAAATGTCTGTGAGATGTGGGAGACTCGGGGACCACTCGTCACATTCTGCAGGGGCCATCATTTTGTGTTACTCCACAACCAATGACGTTTCTATATTCAAATGAGAGCGGTGAAGTGTAGTCAATGCAGATGGCCACACTTACTGACTGGTGCTGACTCGTAGTTTCTTGCTGCTGTTTTCTTCTTACATTTGAACTGAACTTTTGAACAAAATTTGGAGGACTGCATATCAGACCCGAACCTGGTGTTTGATAGTTGTAGTAAGTAGAAGGTAGTCAGCATGAGTTTTGATGCTGATAATTTCGTGCACTATATTTTTTGCTGGATGCAGCCAGAGGTCTTGCCTGGATGCTCATGTGCTAACTGCGTTGTTTGACTTTGTGCATTACCCACCGGGGTTGTATGTGTGTAAGTTAACTGAAGGTATTAAGTGGTGGTGGTGGTTAGTCCTTCTGCTGACTTATTTGGACTGTGGTGGGTGGGTGTTATATGAGTCCTGTCTGTGTTGGTACTGATGAATGCTGGTGGATGGTGAGGCTGTGAGTCGATGCTGTTGATGTTTGTGTTATATCTACACAGTGCTGGATTTGTGTAAAGCCTTCTATCTATGTTGGGGCAGAAGGCCATCTGTGTTAGTTACAGAGGAGGGGCATGGGAAGAGATGGAACATACATGGCACGCGTCATCTAGTATGGCCTGTCTGGTGAGATATAGATCATACAGTGACCCCTCCACAAATTGTCGGGGAATTGACGAGAGAGCAAAGTGCAGATCTGAAATCAACAACTGGTGACTTACCAGCCACCTGTGTGCATGCCCAAGTTCTACAGCCTCCATTTTCTGGTAACATGCTCCTTTCAAAGGAACAACGGAAACCTTTGAAATGGTTACACACGGGAAGCCAACATCCCATCCCCTCCTACTGCATTGCATCATCAGCAGCATACAGCAACAGAATGTATATAAGCACCATATGTGCTTTTTCCCATTCACTCCCTCACAGCTTGTATGTGTGCGGCAATTCTTTTATAATAAATTTCCTAAGGGTTATAAATGTTGTTGACTAGACTTATGTGACCCTGCGTCCTCCAGCTGTCACAGAACACCTTTTCCGGATTAGGAAACATTGGCACCCAGACAACATTCAAGTCCTCTGTGATGCCAAGGCAAACATGCACACGAATGCCAACATTCCAGGGTCCGCCCACGAGAGTGGCATCTTCAGACAGGCTGCCTATTGTATAGTGCCAGCAGAAGCATACTGTCGCGTGGTTCGTTCGTAAATTCGACTAGAAAAGTGCCCAGGAGGTTGTCATGGGACAAAAATCCGATCTTAAAAAAAAATAAAACACTTGCAAACAGGTGACCGCAGTATTCATTTTAGCTCCATCTGTTGATTTACTCATTGAATGCTGCGTACTCGCACTGCGCGTGCAGTGCATTGAGGTTGCTGACTGCAGGCTGGCCCCCTCCTCCTGCACCTGTCCTGATCCCGCATCGTTATGGAATCCCTGGCGGCTAAGCACAGTAACCGAGGTATTATTTAACACGTGCGGCAACAAATACAATCCATCCTGGTCAAACCCCTCCCAGGCGGCGAGTCCTCCTCCCCTTCTCCTGCAAGTTTAACTGCGTCCCTTTACCTTACACCACTTAACAACGTACTTTGGTGCCAAAAAAGGTCGCAGTTTATTCAAACATAACATAGTTGTATATTTCGCAATTTTCTTGGTCATTCATAAACATCCATGTTATCTCATACTTTCTTTGTTTTTGCCTTTGTATATTCCTTGTCGTTGTGTGCTCCTAGACAATCTTTTTTGCAGGATGCCCCTTGGTCCCGGCCTCTGTGTCAATGGTTCTAGGCTTCAACTTGCTACCGAATTGGGTGGGTGTCCGTCAGGACCTGCCCGGGCTGCAAGTGGCGTCATTGAGTTAATATTATCTGCAATCCGGGGTTACGGCTTGTATGTTAAATCAATCCTTTCAAAAACACCCAGCTGCTGTGAAAAATCACAAAAGAAAAAAAAAGCTATTGCTTTCTTTATACAGTGCGTCTGTGTTATAAAGAATTTGATGTGCCATGATTTAGTGCACTTTTGAGATGATGAAGACCCTCTTGCAGTGCAAGCCCTCCATAGGCAACGAAGTGATATACACGCAGCACGAATTGAGGCGGACATACTACTTTAGGCGGAGGACAAGCCCACTCTATGTATATTGTAAAGCATTGGTAACAATAGGTAATTATACAGTCATGCTGTCAAGCCAGATCTAAAGAACCGTGAGTCCGAGGCTTTCCTGGCTCTAGAACAAGAATAGAACCAGTGTGGGCGGGTCATGAAAATCCCCGCCTAGCAATGAGGCTAGAGAGAGATGCCGTCTAAAATGATGTAAACATTACAAATGCCCGAGAGCTCCAAAAAGGAATGAGTCCCGGTCTTCCCGCTGTTAATTATGTAACAACACGGGAGACGAAACTGTAGCCCCTGGTTAATTTACCGTCCTTAGATGAGGATGAGGGGTGACTCTAATTTCGTTAGAGATGACTATGTGCACTACATTTTGCAAAAGTATACATGATAATCTGTCCACGTAAAAACCAACTTTTGTCAAAGGCTAGCAGTGATATTCTCCCCTTTTGTCGCTCTCCCTTCGTGCTCTTGCGTTATTCTCCTCCGCAGTCTCTCGCTTCCCTCATCAGCTTTCTGCTAACCATGCGTCTTTCCTTTTCCGTCTTTCGCCCCCGAGCGCGTATCGTCTGGATTGTCCCTTATCTTTCACTTTTCCTGTCCCTGACCCATGCCATCTTCCTTGCATGCCTGTCTCTCCTTTTCCCGCTCCTTGTTCTCTCCATGTCTCACTCCTTCTCCTCCCAGGTTCTCCTTTCTCTCCCTCATACTTCTGTAACCTGGATCTCTCTCCCTGTCTCTTACTGCCGGTCCGACTGTATAGCGGGAAATACACAGGCTGTAATGCGCCCCCACTACCCTCTGCCATTTTTGCTAGTGGAATCCTTATTCGTTTTGACCCGTGCTTACCTCAGCCATAAGAAGATTAACGCTTCTTCGGGGGCACCGCCGCCCACTCCGACCCACTATGTGGTTCGCGACCTGGCCAGCCATCGCAGTGCAAGACCTGGCCTCCCGCATCTGATCTCTGATTTCTTGCGCCCTGACTGCATCGCTCCATACACACTGGGGCCTGATGGCCCCAGTGCCCCAGGAAGCCTGCCGTTCTGCCCTGCCCCTCGTTGCCATTGCTGATCCTAGGCGCACTGCCGTATTGGCTCCAGGTGCCCGTGTGTTCCTGGATCTGTCTCTCCTCCCCGCCATTGTCCTTGCTTCTTCTTGTGGACCGCAGTGTGACCAAAGCTCGCTGCACAGCACGTCGGTGTGTCGCTTCAGTCTTGTCTTTGGTGAACGATGCTGGCGCTGCTCCCGGGCAAAATCAGTTGGCCTCCTCACCGGTCGTGGAGCTCGAAACCAGCCTCCCGATCGCCGTCCTCCACAGGTTCAGGCCGCCGCCGCTGGGCTGCTCTGCTCCAACATGCCTCACACGCCGCTGGGACACCGGTCATCGCTTGCCCCCACTGGTTCTACGCGAGGCCGTATTCAACGCCGTATTCTTCTTGTCCTGGCAAACGGGGGGGTTATGTGTTTGTCCAGTGCCCTGTGCCCTTATTTAACCCCCCCAGCCGCTTGTTGACTCGCCCCCGGATTGGGGTCACCGTAGCCTATCCTGGGGCGACTAATCCTGGTCACCCCTTTTTCGCGGGCTTCCGCGACAGGGGGGAGGGTTTCCCGCCTCCGGGAGGCGTTTGTCCCAGGCCCCCATTGGGTCCGGCTATGCCTTCCCCAGGCCCGGGCTTCCTCTGGTCTCTGTGTGACCTGATAAAAGTGAGACTTTACGTAGGCTACATTATTGACAGATGTAACACACTCCAGCACCTGTGCCATCCTATTTCAGCCAAAGGCTTTGCAGTTCTGAAACAACCAGACCAGGGTGAAAGGTCACTGGAGTAGGTTAAAACTGCTAGAAGGGCTGTCTCCAACAACTCTCCTCAAAACATTATTAGCAGAGCTATACAAAGGGAAAACAATAACCATTTTAAAATGTTCCCTCTTTTTAAAAAAAAGAAAAAAGCTCTGTGAGTGACAGTGTCTCATTGCGACGTCCGACTCCATTTTGAGAAGGCCCCAACTTCATCTAAGGCAAGGAAAGTGTCCATTTACTCCATTTTCTGCAGAATCATTGTCATGTCTGCTATTATCGCAGATGTCGTCTGACCTTATCTTTCTAAGAACTGCGAAAGTGTCGAGTCATTCGGCTAATGACATAGATATAACACCTGAAGTGACAACAGTCTGGGGCAGGTGTCTGCTTATCAGTGTGTCATGGTCAAATAAGAATTAACACATATAGCCAAAACAGTCTTGTCTGAATTGACACCCACCTTGATGCGCATAATCTGTGTCAGAAATTCTTGAATTTGTCAGAAATTCCACTCTCTGATAACATATATGATATAAGGCCTGCCACTTGACCACTTATGAGTAGAGGTTCTTTGCCCAGATTATCGCAAAAGATACTGCTGGAGGCAGTCTTGACTGCTGCCAGCACACCAAGAAGATGCTACATCGCACCTGATGTGAATAACGAGATGAGTCTAGGAGAAAGGATACTGCTGCGGCAGGTTTTCCTTTCACAGTGAATACTGCCATCATGCTTCTCTGATAACCACAGCTTTTGCTGTCAACAAGGTATGCAGTGCCTATCTTCTCTCTAAGAAACTATAGATTGCAAGTTATGCCGCTATGGAGCTCTCCCAGTGTAGTACATCAAGTTATGCCACTCCATGCTCTCCTAGTGTAGCACATAGAAGTAGGTTTTAGGGTGTTCGGTTTTTTAGATGACATTTAAGTATTCATTTTATTCTTGTTGTTCACAACATGCCTTCTTGCTGTTTTTATGATATACTGTGTGGTTATTTTAGATGTGCTGAGAAAAAGGTTTGCCCTGTTGTAATAAATGCTTTAGTTAAAAGTGTCTATTCTTAGTGCAGTGTGTGTGTGTGACATTGTGTAGAACAAATTTGTTTTGTTTCCATTACCACGGTGCCCCATATCCAGTTTCAGGGATTGTTAGTGTTGCAGCGTAAAGCATGGTCAAATTTATTATTTATACATTTACTCTCGTACTCCTCTAACCGTACTGGGCCTTTTACGATTAGACAAAGTACAGCGTTACGATTTACCACAGAGGCAGTGATCCTCTGATGAATCTTTATCCGCTGATAGAAGGGATGGAAATTAGGGTGGCCAAACTCCATGTTAGCTGTCCAATGAGGACCATTAATTGACAGCTAACTCACAAGTTAGAAATCAGATTTAGATACACCACTCTCGAACATGGTATAGAAACAAGCATTGGAAATGCAATAGGTCTCGTCTTTGTTCAAGTTAAAGCAATTTGCTTTGCTAATGGTATTGTTTTATATCTGTGTATTAATCAGTGTATGTTTGTGATATGTTGTGATTTTATGTTTTTAGAATTGTATTTGTTAGCTGTGTAGTAGTTTAAAGCATAGTTTAGTAGGAGAGGAGCAGTGCTTAAGATTTGGGAAGGAGAATTATTAGAAGAATAGCATGAGGGTTAATGAAGTATAGTGAGGATTAGAATACTATGTGGCAGAAGAAAGGTGCGCGGGTATTAAATAGGAAGAAGGAATGAAGTGTGGATGAGTTTAGTGTTTTGAATGTAGGAAAGTGTGGAGAGCAGTATGAGGTATATTGGTATTGTAAATGACAGTGCTTTTTATTTATGTTTTTAAAAACCAAAACATAAATAAAAGGCATTGCCATTTACAATGGCAATAGCTCAAAATCGTGTACTTGCAAGACCTGTTGCATTGTAAATGGCAATGCCTTTTATTTATGTTTTGGTTTTAAAAAACATAAATAAAAATTACAATACCAATATACCTCATACTGCTCTCCACACTTTCCTACATTCAAAACAACACTAAACTCAACCACACTTCATTCCTTCTCCCTATTTAATACCCGCGCACCTTTCTTCTGGCACATAGTATTCTAATCCTCACTATACTTCATTAACCCTCATGCTATTCTCCCAATAATTCTCCTTCCCAAATCTTAAGCACTGCTCCTCTCCTACTAAACTATGCTTTAAACTACTACACAGCTAACAAATACAATTCTAAAAACATAAAATCACAACATATCACAAACATAGACTGATTAATACAAAGATATAAAACAATACCATTAGCAAAGCAAATTGCTTTAACTTGAACAAAGGCGAGACCTGTTGCATTTCCAATGCTTGTTGAGCTTTGACATCATTGTGTGCTCACCGTCCAAACCTCTCCCATCAATCATCAAAAGTTATCCTGGAGCTGGCTGGACCCTCTGCTGGAATTTAGTGTAACAGCACTGGTGCGCAAGTGCACTTCTCCCAGCACAGGCATAAGAGCGTGCTGCCCTCGTTCTGAGCTACCACCGGCCAGCCACCAGACCATGGAGTTAAGTGAAAGACAACTCAGTCCCTCCCAACTTATCTACTCTAAGTCTTCACCCACAGTCTTCAGGGCCTACCTCGTCTCAGCGGTGAGCATGTCCCTACTACTCCACCCCAAGTTAAACTGGCCACCGCTCACAGACAAATGAGCAAGCATGCTTTGTGGCTGTACTAGATCTATGTATGTTTTAAAAAGGTTAGCCTTGTTATGCAGCACCCTGGAAAACGTTTAGGAAGAATTGAGTTCACAAGGACCAGTTAGTGGGAAGAGGTCACAGACTCCTGACACACCAGACTGCCAGGTGTAGGAAACCACAACAACAGCTGGGCCCAGCACAAATCACTGTATACAAGTCAATAATCTCTCCAGGGTCACCTTTTATGCAATCAGGAGAAAAGCCCAGGATCCAAACAAGGCAGAAATACGAGGAAGCCTATTCCCCACCCCATGAACACCTGGAGGTACATTGATCTTTGCACAATTCGAAAAATGTATTAATTTGCATTTCTGGAATCACACAGTGCTTCCTGCCAGATGAGACAACAGCCTGTATATTCCCTGGTCTGCATGCCCCCCTCCTTCCTTCATGCTGTTTTGTGACTTGTTTGCTACCAGGGGTCACAGGGCACAAATGCACACACCATCCATCCATAGTTTATTTCACTCTTCACACCAGGATCTGCTGTAGGGAACTTAGGTCTGTTCTGGCTCAGACAACTCTCCATGACATCAGGATGTCTGCCTATGTTGTCCGCCTCTCAGTCGATGGTCTGGCCCTCTTGTCTGATGGCAGTGCTTAGAAGCAGATGTCCTGGGTCATGTACATGCTCCGCTGCTCAGCAGAGGTGTCGACTGCCTCTTTCCTGCTGTGCAAACCCCACCCCTGCCCCTCCCCACCAGTCTGTGTACATACAGCCCTGAAAGATGGCCTCATCACCACCAAATGGGAAGTACGCCACCGCAGCTTCTCTCTCACTCTCAGCATGTAAGAAGGTGACCCTGGATGGCTGCAGGAACCCTGCGACCCCAGCCTAGAGAATGTGCGGTGCTCGCCTCTCTCACACCAGGTGAGCTGCTTTGATCGACGCTTGGTTGCCAAGGCGCTGTCGTGCCTTCACCCAGCCTGAGCATGGCATTTTAACCCGCATCACTTTGAACACTGTGGAGAGGAACATGGCGGCCGCCGTTTGAACGGCCGCAGGTGCACCTCCTCGGGCTTCTAATGGCGGTGGGATCCCGAGGCTCGGATGACCTCCCGTAACTACCCTCCATCGATGGAAGAATTTTTTTTCAAAATCCGGATTTAATTGGATTTCATACCTCTTCTTTCTTGGCCGCGGCGTCTCCATGAGGCTCTTCATTCTCCGCAATTGATATGCGGGAGGGGTCCTCGCAGAGCCAGGCAGCAGTTGTGGCAGTTGACGCGCTAGTCTTTCCAGCTCCCCCAGGCTGTGTTCGAGTCGGCATCGGCGAGCGCGGACCAGTCGTACGGAAACCAGGCTGGAGGTGGGGGGTCGCCGCAAGCGAGTGGAGACGAAGCGAGCTCCTTCCCCTGTTGTTGTGCTGTACGGGACCAAGAGCGTATAGCCTGGAAATTCCCCATTCCTCCTCGGAGCAGGTAGGGGAGGCTGGGTTTCGGTGCAGTGTTTCAGTGGTTATATTGCCTGAACGTACTTTTTCAGTAGGTAAACCATTGCCGGGTATTATAAAGTTAGAAAGTAAGCTCTCATACCCCAACTTTAGAGAGGGTGTACGGACTACCGAGAAGGGCGGTATTCTCTGTGAGGCTTTTCCGGACTGCATGGAGAGGGGGGCTGCACCTCAAGAGGGATTATCTCCCCCCAAATTAACAAGATACTCATTGCGGGTAAGGGCGGCCTATTTGGCATCTAATAATCTAATTACTCACCCAATTTTACCACAGCGAGTATCCCCCTCAGTGGCAGAAGTTAAAATATCGGCAAAACAGAGTAAACTGGCGGGGGGCACTGGTTCATTTATAACTTCAGTGAAATCCAAATCCCAAAGAGGCAAGGTGAAAGTTCGGGATAAGAAAGTGGCTTGTACTAAGTCTAAAATCACCCCGTCACTGAACCTTTTATCAGGTTATGTCCCTTTCTTCAGCGAAAGTACCGCCTCTGTTCTCTTCTCTCCATGGAGCAGAAGGGGCTTCCGAAGCCATGTCCGGGTCTAGCTCTGAGCCCACCTCTGTCTCCACTATGGTCTCGGTGATGCCTTCAGCACCCTCGTCCACTCTCTCGATCTCAAACATGAAGACATCGGGGGTTAATCAGTCTGAACATAACGGACTCCAGGATAAAACCATCCTGTAGAACTCTGCGGATCTAGTAAAACCCGCAGATTTAACAACCAGTTCGGAGCTGGAGGTGCATTCGGCCATAACCCTTTCTAACAGATATTCTGTGTTAGGTCAATAGAAGGAGCCTGGTTTAAACTAGTTCCAGACCAGAGGGAGGAGCTGGGAAGAGCTCAGGATAGGCAAGAAAACCCTGAGAAGGTCGGGTCAGAGCGAGTTGAAGTATTGCGTAAGGGGCAGACGGAAGATCTTAGTGGCTCTATCGATCTGTGTAGTAAAAATATATCCCCCCATCCTCTGAAAACTCAGAATACATTTATATCGAATTCTCATTCCCTGGCAGACATTCTCTTGGCCCTGAAAGATGAGATGGCAAGTAGATTTACTGTCTCAGAGGCAAATCAAGCAGAGCTGGCGAATAGGTTCTCAGTCTCTGAGGCAAACCAGGCGGCTATTCGATCCTCATGTGAGATACTTGCTAAGAAGCTAGAAGAAGTCACTGCAAGAACTGAGGCAATTGAAGAGGAAATTCCTAGGATGAAGAGTGCAATTGAGTCCACTTCTTCTCAGCTGGAGGAATTAGCTATCCAAAATAAGGAGCTCAAAGATAATCTTGAAAGATTGGAGAACCATTCACGAAAAAATAACCTGAAATTTTTAAATATCCCTGAAGCAATCGAGGGAGAGGACATAAAGGGGTTTTTGATCTCATTATTAAAAGGTACAGTTCTTAAAAGTCTCCCCAATGTGGATTTAAATCATGAAATTCAGAGGGTGCATAGAGACCCCTTCAAAAGGAATCCCGGTAGACAGAAACCCCGAAAAATTTTGGTTAATTTTTTATCATATTCAATTAAAGAACAGATCCTCTCCGCAGCTCTTAAAGAAGGGGTCTTATCTTCTCCTTTCACTGACCTGTCTCCCTTTTCTTTCTCCATCAGATCCGACATCTCCCACATAACGGCTGAGAGACAGTGGGAACTGGGCAAAAGATTGGCAGAACTAAACAGCTTGGGGGCAAAGGCCCAATTAAGGTTCCCGGCCACATTGCGAGTTATGTGGAACAACCATATGCACATGATCCGGACGACAAATGAAGCAGATACACTCATAGCAAAAATTCAGCTAGAGAAATAGGGAGGGTTGTAGGGTTGGGAAGTAGAGGTCATCCTGAGAACTTGGCTTCCTACCGTTAGTTTTCAGTAGTTTTTTAAGTAATCTATACAGCCTTGAGGGGGAAGGGCCCGAATAGGCGTTTGCCTCTTGGAAGGTAGGGTTCCTCAGGGTAGTAGGGGACTGGGGGGTCATGGGGGTTCAGGGTGGGTGGGGATGGAGGTGGGGGGAGCACAGGGTGAGGCACAGGGTGGGGGCAAAACAGGTAAAAAATATTCCTCATCTCATAGGTTAAGTAAAGCAGATCTCGTTTTTTTTTGGCCTAATTGGAGAACTCCTTTAAAACCTCGGCACAAGGTATTCAAGCTGCGGAAAAGTAAAATGAAGGGGGGCCGAAATATTCAATTTGTCTCCTGGAACCTGAACGGCCTGAGATGTCCAAGGAGACAAAGATTGATTTTTAAATATTTAGAGCTGTCAGCTCAGGTATGTTTGTTGCAAGAAACTCATTTAATGGAGTCTGATACTATTTTTTCTAAAATCCCCTGGATACAATGTTATTGTCACTCTCAGCAATTATTAAATTTTCGCGGGGTGGCAATTTTGGTAAAGAAAGGAATTATTTGTAGGATAAAATCAGTTCAGACAGACCAAACAGGTAGATGGATCATCGCCCAGCTAGACTTTGAGGGCGAGGAGATGACTTGCTCATCTTTCTATGGCCCTAATACGGATGATCCATCCTTTCTGGTCAGGCTTCAGGACAACTTAATAATGGCAAATCCCCCCCTAATAATAGGAGGGGATTTTAATGTTCGGCTTGACTAGTAAAGGATGGATCTAATCTGAGCCATGCTAAAGGGTCCCCGCAGTCTCGTAGGGTCATGAAAAACTTACTATCCAATATCAACTTGGTTGATTTATGGAGAACCAAGATGGGGAGTTTAGATGGTTTTACATTTTATTCTAAAAATATCATCCCTCCTCTAGAATTGATTATGTCCTGATAAATAGAGAGATCACAGATAATGTTGTTAGTATATCTGTACTCCCGAGTCATCTTTCGGACCATGCCACTCTTCTGTTCTCATATTCTATGAATAACATCTCGCCACAGTCAAGGTGGACTTTGAACAGGATAATGTAATCTGATTCTGGAATTATTCAGGCAATTAAAAAGTCTTCCTTGGAATTTTTTTCTTTTAATTTGGGCTCTACTACAATAGTTTGTGTGGGATGCCTATAAAGCAAATTTGAGAGGGGCTTTACGTAGCCTAGTAAGCTCCAAGAATAGGAGTAGAGCTTCAGAATTACAGACCTTGGAGGGCAGAATCTCTGTTCTTGAAGAAGAAAGGAGTCATACTCCTCAGGAGAGTCTAGGAAAACTGGTACAGATAGAGAAGAGAATCGAGGAGGTTAGGCAGGACCTAAGGATCCTTTTGGATCTGAAATGTAAGGCTCAGTGGCAAGTTCGCAATATGGAAAATTTTGAGTATGGGAAAGAGCGGGGGCCTTATTGGCCTGGAAGGCAAGGATAGATCGGGCAAAAAACACAATTAATGAACTTTTTATTGATAGTGTTGGAACTAAATCCAGCAAGCCCGCAGAAATGCAGAATTGCCTTTTGTCCCTCTTTTCGAATTTGTATAAGGAGAATATTGATCCCTCACAGGATTCAATAAGTTTGTGGTTAAGGGACAAGTTTTTACCTGCTCTTACAGAATCTGCCAGAGATCTCTTAGACTCGCCCATATCCATGGAGGAGATCAGGGACCAAATAAAGAGGGCAAAAAATAAGAAGGAGGCGGGCCTTGATGCCCTCCCTAATGAAGTTTATAAATTGTTACTTGACGAACTCTTGCCAATACTCCATACCTTATTCAATTCAGTCTATAGCTCTGCTGGGGTGATCCCCAGATCTTGGAAGGAGGCCACGATTGTTTTAATACTGAAGCCAGGTAAGGATCCCCTGATGGCTGATTCCTACCGTCCAATCTCCCTGCTGAATGCTGATTATAAGATTTTTATGAGTATTTTGGCAGGGAGATTGGCAAAATTGGCACCAAGCCTGATTAATATCGACCAGAAAGGCTTTATGGTTGGGAGAGTCATCCAGGAACAAACTCAATTACTTATTGGCAACATCGACCTTGCCGAAATTAGGGGGGATCCCCTGGCAGTAGTGGCCTTAGACGCCGCTAAGGCCTTTGATCGTGTGTGTTGGAGATATCTTTGGGGGTTGTTGGAGGTCATGGGTATGGGCCCAATCTTTGTGCAGACTTTAAAGAACTGTTATTCTGGGGCTTCGGCGAAGATCTTGCTAAATGGCTCCCTGACTCCAAGCTTTGCAATCCAGAGAGGGACAAGACAGGGGTGCCCTCTATCTCCCCTTCTATTTAATATCTACATTGAGCCCCTTGCGCAGGCGATTAGGCTGGACAACATCATAAGCCCTTTTAAATCGCAAAATTATCAGTGCAAAGTCGCCTTGTACGCGGACGATGTAATAATTTACACTGGTGACCCTGATATCTCTATTCCGCGGCTTGAAACCTTGTTGAGGGAGTTTGGTTCGATCTCAGGATATCTCGCTAATTCGGCCAAAACCGAGGTTATGTGCTGGAACACAGTGTATAGTCATGGCCCTATAAGTAGAGAATTTAGGTATTTAGGGATAAAAATTGTTAAGGATTTGAATGAAATTCCCCAGATTAATCTGATGAAAATCGAAAAAGATATTGACTATCTCTTTGCCAGGTGGAAAAACCTCCCTTGGACGATCTATGGGAGGGTCAACCTGGTAAAGATGTCAGTATTACCTAAATTAACTTTCCTTTTTAGTGCGGTCCCTCTTACCTTTCCTCAGAAAAATATCAGTAAGATTCAGGGCAAAATTGGTAGTTTTGTATGGGGACAGAAAAGTGCAAGGTTATCTTGGAAAAAACTAAGAAGGAAACTTTTAAAAGGTGGTTTGGCACTTCCAGATATGAATTGGTACTTACTGGTCTTTCAATTTAAGGGTATAAGGATGTTGTTGTCTACTCCTGAGGAAACTACGTGGGGTAGGCTTTTGGGCGAATTGTCATTAATAGAGGGTGGCAGTGGGCAAGCGGGGTTCTTATACAAATTTGGGACACCCAGATTTTTTAAGCGTGTACGTCTTAAGGTTTTAAAAGCTGCTTTGATGACCTGGCACAAATTAAGACGGATTTGGGGTATAGGTTATGTTTCTGCCTTTGCACCAATTTGGGATTCCCCGGGGACCCCCCTCTGCTTGGGCGACAACTTGGCGATCCCGATTAGAAGAGCAGGTCTGGAGAGGTGGTCGGATCTGGTGGACTCAGATGGGGTTCTCCCTTGGGAGATATTGCGAGATAAGATCGGTCCTTCATTCTCCAGGTTGAAGTACCTCCAGTTAAGATCATGGCATGAGGCGGAAGCTCGAGAAACAGTAGGGAACTGGGAACTTGAGCAGTTATTTCAAGACTCACGCCCAAGGAAGAAAGAAATATCTCTGTGGTACTTGAGCCTCCTGGAAGCAGAGGATCACGAGGTTCCCTCTCAGTCATCGGTATGGAACTCTTCCCCACTTGCCCAGGATATAGAATTTTTTTTTGAAATCTTTTAAGTTACTGTATAAATATGTCAAGCCTGCTAGGCTAAATAAAAAATCATTTTTTTGTATTGAACAGGCTTTATTACACCCCGGCCAAGATAGCCAAATTTGCACCTGTTCCCATTCCAGTTTGCCCGAGGTGTTCCCTTAGCAGGGCGGACAACATTCATATGTTTTTTGAATGCGCAGAATTAGACCTATTTTGGAAAAATGTCGGGTACTCCCTGACAGCTATTTTTCAAACGCATATAGAGATGGATCTCCATTTGGTGATTTTTGGTATAAATAACTATGTAAAAGGGTGCCTCCTACAGACCCATATTGGTTTGCTTCTCTACCTTGTGATCTTGGCTAGGAGGGAGATATGTATTAGATGGAAAGATCCGTCTCCCCCCAACAGAGAAAGCTGGCTAAAAGTGGCACTGCGCATGGCCTGTTTAGAGCAAGAAGGGGTATTGGAAATCTGTGACAACATCTGGTCTCCCCTGTTAATCTGGGGTCGCCGCCTGCACCTGATAACCTGAAACCTGATAAGATCTCTGGTTTTGTGGGCGCGTCCAATGATTACACCAGTCCTCAGGAACGAGAGGAAGGCCGTGGGGTCCAGACGAAAGCAGTGAGTCGAGGGGCGTCCAGCAATGCACAAGCCGACTTGTCAAAACTGCCAAAGTCTTTGGTGAGATGAGGACAAAAAAAAAAAAAATCACTTTGAACACTGAGCTTTGTAACTCTACTAATTGGAAAAGTGAGTGTGCAAGTCCATTTATGCAACGTGGTGTTGGTTAAAAAGCCTGGACTAGCATAACAGGTCATACATACGGGGCACTGAGTAACAGAGAGCTTTTCACATTACAAGAGGCCAAATTACCATATATGAAATGAATTCAGCATCAGTGAGGGTGGAAGAGAGAAGGAAGTGCTAGGGCAAGAGAGAGGGACAAAAAGGAGGAAGAGCGTGACTGGAGTGAGACTAAAAGGAGAGAGTGGGAAGACGGAGAGAAAGAAAACAAAATACAAATGAGGGCTCGGTGGGGTGAAGATAAAGACAGAGGAAGGAGTGAGGGAAAGGCACAGGGTTGAGCAGGGTGGGAGATAAACGTAGGAGGGATGGAACAGAGAGTAGAGACCAGAGGAGAGGATATGATTGGAGGAGAAAGATGAAAAGACACACGGAGGAGGGGCAGAGATAGAATAAACAGAAGGACTCACCTAGCGCCGAGCGGGCTCCCCTGCGTGCCCCAGGTGCTCAGATTCCATGCAGCGCCTCTCTGCTCCTCTTTCCCTCCAAACACTGCTGCTCCGGAGCCCCTGCGAAATAGTTTACCCACTGAAGGAGAGGGGAATCTGTCCAGGGCCAGGCTCGGCTTCAGCAGACCGAAGCAGCGCCGTTCTGAGCTGCGTTGCTGACGTCACAACCTAACAGGATCTCAAGCGCAGAGAGGGGGCAGAAACAAAGGGAACTTGGACAACGGGAGGGGGGCGTGAGCATGGAAAACACAGCCCATGGGAGGGGTTTGGGAATAAATGGAACGCGAGCGGACAACGGGAGGAAGGAGAACACGGACAACGGGAGGGGGGTGGTAACAAAGTAAAGCACAACACGGAACGCGCGCGGACAATGGGAGGGCGGGAGGAAGGAGAACATGAACAACGGGAGGGGTGGGTACAAAGTAAAGCACAACACTGAAACTAACTAGAAAAGTGAAACGCGCCATGCGCGCGTTGTGCTCAAACGCCGCGAGCCGTACACGTGCACATCGCCTGTCCGGGCGCATGCACATCTCCTGTCCCCGCTTCGGAAGCTAAATCGACAACAATAGATCTCGCCAGCCGTACACGTGCACATCGCCTGTCCGGGCGCGTGCACATCTCCTGTCCCCGCTTCGGAAGCTAAATCGACAACAATAGATCTCGCAAGCGAGCAGCGCATGCGCTGCGTCGCTAGGCGAGACCTAAAAAAGAATCACTACAGGAAGACCCAACCTCCTGAAGAAGATAAGTCGAACTAGAATCATACAAACTAAGAGTTCTGCTACGGCAACCCAGAACAAAAGAAGGAGAACTTGGTGCTCTGTAAAAGCTCGCTGATTCTCCCTACAATGCATTTAAATAATTTGCAAAACAGTACAGTTGAAATGGAAAAACCAACAGGACTCAATAATAGAATCAGACAGAAATTTGTTTAATTGGGTTATTGTATTAGAGAATCGAAGTTTGTTGCCACAAGTTATTTCTAAAGCTGTTCAGTCAAAAATATCACAACCTTCATTGGAATGCAAATCATTTACATTAAGTTTAGAGGATGGTTGTAATTTCCCCAATATAAGCAATTTCCAGAGTTACAGAGTCCCACTACCACTAATGGCAGAAGGATAGTTCAGTCATCTCACAGCTCAAAATCCTAAGAAAAAGGGTTCACGTTTAGAGTCCATTAGGATTAGGGGCGAGTCCATTAGCATAAGACAAAGTAATAAAAATTAAAAAATGGAAATGGGAAATGGTTTGGCAAAGAAGGTTCAGTCCATCAGCTACCAATTGTAGCTCCAGACAGGCAGTCCAGAGGAAAGGATGGTTTTAAAAGAATCCTCAAAAATCAATAAGCAAAGCGTTCTGGGGGCATATGTATGAAGCCCATTTCCCGTTCGCAAACGGGAAAAAGCCTTTTGGGATGGCCCAAAAGGCCCTCGCAAAATAGGGAATCGCAAAATTTGCGATTCCCTATTTTGCGAATGCATTTAAGGAATCGCAAATTGCTATTCCTTAAATGCGATGTAAAAGCACCCAAGTTGTGCGATTTCTCCTTAAGAAATCGCAAATTACCACCAACTTCAAGTTGGTGGTAATTTACATTTCTTTGAAAAATGCACTTTTGGCATTTTTCAAAGTGCCATGTGGCACGCATACATGCCCTTACGGCATGTATGTGCGCCACATGTGCACACATGCTCATTTCAGGGTGCAACAGAGTGTCCTTATGACACCCTTGCACCCTTGAAATTGCATTCGCAATTTGCGAGTACCTAATGGGTACTCGTAAGTGCGAATGTCTTCCCATTAATTTCTCTAGGCCCATAGGAATGAATGGGAAGGTATTCATAATTGCGATTCACAAGTTGCGAGTCGCAATTAAGGAATGCCAAGGAATCGCAAACTATTTGCGAATTTTTTATTACATCCCATTTTGCGATTCTCAAATAGCGATTCTCTAAAAATCCCATGAGAATCGCAATAACGGTATTTGATACATATGCCCACTGGTCCCAAATCAAAAAAATCAGAATGGCGTTCTCAGTCAAGAAACAAAAATTAATGGTGCTGCCCCTCTTTTGGGGTTTCTTCTTTTATAAATTTCTCTAAGACTGTACCAGTGAGGTGGCATCACACCACCATCAAAGACTATCACATGTCTATGATCTCATGGTGCCACCTAAGGTAATAGCAACATCAAGTCAGTTTCCCATGCTAGTCATGATAAACCAAAGAATAAGAGTCCACATAGGCCTGGTATTGTAAGAAAAGAAAAACAATGTAACAACTATAGCAGCAGCTGAACTCCTGTTCCCACAGGCATAATTCTCTGTGAACATTGCAGAAACATTCAGGAATGTCAAGGTGTAGGCATAAACAGAACAAATAAGTAACTTGTCACTTGCAAAAATGTCACATTGTACTAAATCAGGAGAAAGGTCAGCACTAGAGAAGCATTTTGAAAAAGAAAATGCCTTTAAGTTAGCATCGTACTTTCAAAATGAAATGAACTTTAAAATCAATAGCCCATATAATGAAATAAAATCAATTTGATTAGTGAATTTTATGTAAACCTTCACTAATATTATTACATGTAAATAACTAATGTTAAAAATAACCTATTACCCCAATTTCCCCAACTTTCATACAAGTACACGTTTTTCTAAATACATACCACTAAATTCATTGTTAAATTTTCATAAACTATAGAATCTCTAATATCACTACACCAAGTTTCAGCCTTGTACTTCATTTCTACATGATTTTGCACCGACTTTTTTAAATGATGCTCGCTGACAGAAAAGGCTTTAGAAACACTAGGTCACTTCACTTAACTTCAACTTGAAAAACTCATTGGCCACCTTTCTGAAAGAATAGTCTGCACCAGCATCAGCTACCTCTTTAGTTGGCATCTTTTCCAACTCACAAGAAACACTACAATATTTCGCATACACAAGTATTTTGTCCAACGACTGTACTTGCGATACATAACACTGTGTTAAATCTATGAACTCAACTCCAGATGCAAACCCAACACAAAAGCTGAAATAAATTCCAACACTCCTTTCCTTGATGGATCATCCATTCCACTGTATTGCCTTTAAATCTGTATTAATCTCCTATAATATGCATTTTGTGTCTTGCGAAAAGCCCACAGGTCCGCACTCAATCTAGAGGAATGGCATGATTACCACTGGGCATAACAAAGACCCCTCCCAATCAATTGCTGAAACTCTGCTCTTGGAATGTGAACAGCCTCAAAAACAAGGTAGGGGAGCCAGACTTAATTTCGTTTCTACAAGAGTTTGACATCCTCCTCCTTCAAGAAACTTGGGCCGAGGAACCAATCATAGGCTTCAAAGGGCATCAACAACCAGCAATAAAAAAAATCTAAAGAGGGTAGAGCAGCAGGAGGCCTCTCAATTTATATAGCAACCGGCCTCCAGCTGCGTCAAGACAGTGTAGACCTTGGGCATTTTGTGTCCATCTCATAATTTCTTGCCTTTAAATCTGTATTAATCTCCCATAATATGCATTTTGTGTCCATCTCATAATTTCTGGCTAATTAACCAGTTTTGCTAGAACTATTCCTCCCTCTTAAATGCTCAATTACTTGAACATATTTTTTCATGACAATTGGTGAGGGATTGTAACTATAACCATCTCTACATGGCTCTTCCTTGGGCCACTTAACAACATTTTTACACTCATTCCATAAATCCTTAGGCACGAAAATTGAAAATAATGTATCCACATCTTTTCAAAGCATTTCTGAAACAGTCATAATCCTATGCACTTCAGGTTCTTTTCTAAGTTTTAGAAAACCCTTTGTAAAAACCAAAGATCCTGTCTGCTCCAAGCAATGTGTGCATAACCTCCTCCATGCACTTCTCTTAATGGGAACTCTCTTCCAACAACTTCACATTCAGAAACACCCATGACTTTTTTTCATTTTGCAATTCTGGGACTTTTCAGTCTGGTCATCTTTGTGCTTTTTCACATCCTCCCATTCTCTAATTAAATCTATAAGTTCTCTGGCATTTGCTTTTAATTGTATAATACGTACTTTTTGTAATTCAGGTTCTGTTATTCTCATTTTATAAGATTCCCAAATTCTCCTTTTAGCCAGACTCTCACTCATTTCTTCAGCCATTCTTTCGAGTTTTTCGTATGCACAACAAACTTGCTTTCCTGTTTGCAAATTCAGAAACACCAAAACATCAAAAAGTCATTTTTTGAATTTTGCAATGTTAAATATCTGAATCTACAATTTCTTCTAAATCTACTCTACATTTGGAGCCTTATTTTTCACAAAGCATATCTAACTTTAGATAATTCACCTGCCTCTAAATCATCTTCCTTTCACTTGCTTCACCCAACTCAAGTTCTTGAATCTGAACTTGATCCTCATTATAACGAAGTGTCACAATTAATAAATCATTAATTAATTCATCTTTTTCTTCAGAATCACTCTCTCATATTTATTTGTTTTTATTTGGGCCATTAGCAACTATGGGAAATGCATCCACAATTTCTAATGCTTCGTCATACCACTCCTTTTTCGGAAAACATGGTCTGGCATCTACCCAATTAGGAGCAGCGTTACCAATCTGACCATTCAACATTTTGTTATGTGCTTTCTCATTAGCTACATAATCCCATTCATTCAGTGCTTTAAACTGCACAGGTCTCAGTTGCGGTTTCATTTCAAACAAAACAAGCCTTAAGTAATCAGGTTTCTTGGCTTCAAACGTACCGTTTTTAGGCATTTGCAGCTGTTTAAAATTTGTAGTAATTTTGTCCCTTTCTTTAAGACATAGACAAGTATACATACCATGATTCAAATACTTTTCATGTGTAGCACTCCCAACGTCAGGTGGAGCTTGCTCTTCTGACAGTAAATTCTTAGATTTTATCCAAATTCCACCCATTGCAGATTCAAACACTTTTCAATGTACACACAAAATTAATCACTATATAACTTGAAGCAATATCTTAAACAAAGTAATTCAATGAAACCAAAAACAATAAACCTGTGTCTTTGCACAAGGACACTGGACAAAAGTCAAACTCACCACAAAAGTGAATCGGTGCATTAAGGCACTACATCATCACACTCACACTCAGATAAGCTTTGACCAGCAATACCCTAACCTGGAATCAGTATAATTTACCCTTGTGCACAGAATAAACAGACCAATTCCTAGTGAGTCCTCATTCAAAGCTAGACTATTACGAATCATAAACTTCAACACATTTTTAAACCTGGTGTGCCACATTCAAACCTTCCACAGGCACTTTTATACAACTAGCGTTCTCCAAAATCCAAAACTCTTCACATAAAATACACAGTATCAAGACAAATAAAACATCAACAATAGTGAATAATGTACTTAAATCAACAGACTGTAATGTACCACATATCATGCATGACACATTACCCTAAGCACAACACAGACACAATAACCATAACCATAATGCAACACACATCGCATAACACATCACTCACGACCAACCAAATCAAATTTCTGGACAACATCTACAGGTATTCTCTCCAACTCCTTGACAACCAAAACTTTTCATTAATTAGCCTAATTAATGGTAATTTGCTTACTTAATTAGCCCATTCCATGCACAGGCCCCTACAAACTTTAATTATGAAATTAAAGGGTCATTAGGTGAGAGTGGGACTATCTGAGACTCTGATAGACTTAGTCCACGGCTATTAATAAAACATGCACATGACAAGATTCTAAAGTAAATAACCTTGTGGGTTTATTAAAAATAGTAGAATTACAGAAAACAATTGATTAATATATCAAATGAAATAGCATATTTATATGTATCTAAATATATGTGCAAAATAGACAGACATGGAGTCCGTCTCTTAAGAAAAACCTAAAAGATAAGTGGCTCTCCTCCAAAATTACACATCCTTTATAATGTTTTTGGCACAGAAGGCATATGCATTTTCATAGCATGACATTACGTAGAAGGTTTGAATAAAAAATGTTTCGTTTATGGCAACGAATCAATCAATTGCTGGTACAACACCCCTAGGAACTCCTACATCCTAAAGCATCTTATTGGTTAAAGCTGTACATATTTTAGTAAAGAGATGCAATCATAACATTATGAAATACAGGAATACAATAGCTTGTTCAAGAACAACAGAGCTTGGCTAAGTAACCTTGAACTTGTAAGAGAAACGCACCCTTCCCTCTGGAGAGAAGATCAAATTATTAAGAATTTGTATTAAGACATACCATGGCTAAGGCTGTATTTTCATTGATTTCCAGAAATAGAGAAAGACACATGCACGTGAACGCTTATGCACCTAAAGTAAGCATGCACTGCAGCATTTCATGAATGTATGTCAATGCGGCCTGGTGCAGCCTAGATATGCTAACTGAAACATGACTACATTAATCATTATTTTATAGCAAATCAAAACTATCTTACAAACCATAACCTGTGAATGAACTGCAAAATAGTTTAGTCATTGAGGCCCAATCTCCAGCGCAGCCCAACACACATCAGCCAAAGAATTGTGTGTCCTGGAACATGCAGCAGCCTGTGCTAAGACAAACCGGGGGAGGCAGGTGGGGTGGGGTCTGAATCCCTTTTAGTCTCATGGGGAGTGTGCGCCTGGCTGGAAGAGTGGGATAAAGTGTGCCGGTCTCCTGGCTGTGCATACTGGTGCATTACTGAAAAAATGTACAGATATCTGCCTCTTGAAAAATACTACGACATGCCTGCAGCAAACTTTCATTTATGAAGGAATTCGGAAGTTTTGTCCTATATGCAGATGATGTGTGGATGCTGACACGTGAACTATCAGAACGTAGAGTTGGTTACAAGAGAAAGGTGGTTTTATCTTGCATGCAGTCGTCACTAATTTCTGCCTTCATTGTTTTCCAGAACCAATCTAGCTTTTTTTTTTTTCTTTGTAAAAATGTTTCAAGTTTCTGCTTTTCCCATACCTCTCAACCTTTTGTAGCAACTTGGCTGTTGAGATTCAATTTAAGTGGGACATTTTTGTACCTGTCAACCCTATATTTCAATCTGTATTTTTAGAACACAATGGATAAACCTTTTTCCAAGCGTATGTCATTTTTAACAAAGTGGTCTTTTTTGTATACAAGGGCCCTGTCATGCTTCACTATTCTTCCAGCTGTGATACAACACTCAGTATGCCGGGTTAATAGCTAAATGAATGGAGCATTATTTATTGACGAAAGCGTTAAGCGGCAGGTCACAATTTCGATTCCCAGCACCACTCACTCCGCCTTCTGTCCGCTCGAAGGTTGTAATTTGGAATAGTAATGTCTGTTATTTACAGCGTGTTAGGCGCTGTATGAAAATACAAGTTATTGAGTCGCACCCAATAGCACGGTGGGTGAAGAAAAGAAGGGTGAGCGGGTGCATGACCACCCGGGCGGGTGTCACCCACCAAATGAAGTTGGGAGGTATGTTTTCCCGTCCTACTATTTTTCTCTAGCAAGAGTTTCACTATGCACACGTTCCCATCCTCTCCTAGTTCGGGCTAAGACGCCTGGTCTTAATATTTCTGGCTTCTTTGTCAAGCAATAGGGCACTGTATTTCAATCGATCTAGAGGTTGTGGCCAGTAGTAACGCAAAATGGTGGGACCCCCCTGCAGACCGTGATGAGGGGCCCCCAAGTCTCCCATGTCACCGATATTCATTGGCCTGGGACTCGCTGGGGGCCCCTTGTGGGATTGTGGGCCCATTGAAGGGTTGGAGACCCCTGTTCCACAGGGGCTGCAGGGGCCTGTGTAACACCCCTGGATGTGGCGTAACGGCCAGAGCTGCTGACTATGGAACTGGGGACCAGGTTCGAGTCTCGGTGTCAGCTCAACATCATGTGATTCTGGGCAAATCACTTAATCACCCCGTGCCTAAACATTTTTTGGGGAAAATTAATGTGTGCGTTTAAAACATAGCTCAACATAAAACACATGAACTGATCGTAATAATAAACAAGCATTTGCAATGCAATAGGTCTCGCATTTATGCGAGTTTGAGCTATTGACTTTGCAAATAACAATGCCTTTTATTTTTGTTTTCGTTTTAAAAACATAAATAAAAGGCATTGTCACTTACAATGCCATTAGCTTAAACTCGGGTAACTGCGAGACCTATTGTATTGCAAATGCTTGTTTTTTTAGGCACGGGTAGATTAAGTGATGGCCAGAATCTGAGGAAGTGAGAACGCGGAGACTAGAATCTGGTGTCGGAAGCTCTGGCCGTAACGCCACATCCTAAAACTGGGGGGATTTTTCGGAGCTATGGACCTCTTTACACCGTACCAAAGGAAAAGTGAAAACTGCCAGTATGTTTTTGGAAGTCCTTTATACTGCTTACAAAAAAAGCCTAATGCAAGATGTTCACCCTCGCCCTCTAGTATTTCTTCCCGCATTGAAAATCCCAACGCAAACATTTCTAGGGCAGTGAGGCCATTTACATCCCACGGAACGCACAATTGACAAAAACCGTCTCATGTTGACTATTTTTTTCGGCCCCTTACCGCGAAAGTAACTCCGAGCGTCCGTCTGACAAGCTGAATCCTGCAGTCTGAGCGGCGGGAAATAAGTAACTGATAAATGAAACCGAAACCTTCGGAATACTTACGGTTTCGATATGACTGCTCGCCCAGCTCAAAGTTCAAGGGTGTTTGTGAAGCACACAAACACAGGAACAATCACATAGCAAACTTGAACTACGAAACACCTACACAAGCCAGTTTTAAACAAGCAGATGCATTTTTACTGCAAAGGGAACGATATCACAGATAGATGAACGGTTGTGCTCAGGAATACACAATGCATCGCCGGGGAAATTAGCGCTCACTAGACAATGGAACCGCCGTGGGAAGTATCCGACGCTCGCCTGCCCCGTTCCCTAATGTATTTTCCTCCTTAACAGTTATGTTAAAGAAACGTGTGTAGTGCCTATCCTTCTCAGCGCGTCTACCAGCAGAGGACAGGTAGTACTAGCAGTCATCCAGCGTCCCCTTCTGCTGGCTTCCTGGAGTAGGGTGACCTGTTCAAGACTTCCAGTTTGCTCAGTTCCTGTACCATGGTCTCTACCAGACCTCAATGTCTGCACACTTCGTGTACACGGTGGTTACTGAATCTCCCTCCTGCCCACTTCCGTCCTGTGGTAGGTACTCAATGAGCCACATAGTGATAAACGCCTCAATTGTGCAGTCTAGGACAGGCCCCAGGGAGCACTGAGGAAGCACGTGTAGTGTAGCACGGAAAGAAGTGTTTCGCGTCACTCACGTCTGCTTCCCGCTCAATCAACTCCCCCTTCCCCAACCTCCAATGAAACGCGGTCAGCGGACTAAATCACCGTTGGAGACAGCTCTCGGACAACCTGCCTGGACGCTCAAGCACGAGACTGCTTCCATTCACAGCCGTTCGCTACATCCAGCCCCCTATCTGCCATTTTAGAGCAGGCAAGCATACCAAAAAACGAGTGGTGCGCGCGCCACAGCGAGCCATCTGGTTTCCATTATCGCGCACGTGTCTGGGCACGATAATTGAAACCACATGGCCTATTGGTGTCTATTACGCGCACCAAGCGTAATAGACTCCATTAGGCCATGGGCGGAGCAATGCGCCCGCCTTTGGCCAATTGCGTGCAGTCTTTTATAAAAAGACGCACGCAAAGGCCAATGGGGAGCACAAAAGGAATCGCACACGCACAAGCATGTGCGATTCCTAGGTCAGTGCTGAATCCCCGTTTTTCCCCTAAAAAATGTCTCGCGCTGCGCGAGCACTGCTGCGCAGTGCAACGCTAGGCGCGAGACCTAAAAAATGCATTTTCACGAGGACTTGGGCTATCCATACGTATCTTGATCTTAGCTATATTAGCTTTGCTTATCACAATAGCCGTTTTTCATAAGTCCCTTACCCCATGATACAATCTGAAATGTATCTATTCAAAATAAAATGCCCCGAATGAGTTGCCACCACTATGAAATTAGTCATATTCCTTGTGTCTGATGATCACTCTCATTGTGATCCAAACGCCAGTAGGAATTTGGTAGAAAGTAGCTTAATCCAGGAGTGCCCTGAAGTGCTTTTGTACCTTGATAATTCTCGCTGCATAACTCCTACGTCTGTCCATTTGATACAACCTTATTAAGGCTTCTGGGACATTAAATGATGGCTTCTCCTATTTTATCCCGCCCTGGAGGCAAAATATTTGTTGTGGAATATTCTCAGATACATTCCTTTCTTCTGTCTCAGTGCATGTCTGATTTTGAACTGAGCCACATTGCATAAGGTCAGCACGCTTTCCCAGTTATAAGAGTGAGACAATCCATTCGACAGTCTGCCCCTTGGGCTCCCCACGCCCCTTTGCAGCTGGACTTGCTAAAGTTTTGTACATTTGGGAACTAACTTCCCCAACCTTCCGTGGCTCTTGTAAGAGGGGGACTTCAAATGCATAAAAAAACTGTACCTCATCGACAAATTAGATAGTCCATTTCAGCCTTATTTCTTGAAATCGGGGACTACAGACTTTGTTGTTTCCTATCAGGGGCAGTGGCGGCTCCTCCGCTATGGCGGAGGAGCATCGCCCCACTGTTTTTGAGCTGTGCAAAGCACAAAACATAAAATGATAATAACTTTGCGTTATTATCATTGTATTCTTCCTGCTGCTTTACTGGCGGGGCTGCTCTGCTGTCGGAGCAGGGCAGGGGAGGAGTGGTTTTCCCTCTCCTAAGTGCGCAGTGACTGTTTTGTCGGCCCTCTCGGGCCGCCCAAACCAGTCATGCGCACTTTCCCTGTTCTCCATGCAGGCTGCATTACAACCTGCATTGAGAACATGCCCAACCCTCCAGCCCCTGGCTGAGCGCCGTGTCACAGCGCTCAAACCAATCATGTGATTGGTAAGCACCTGGGCTCCCCTGACCAATCACAACACTGCATTGCAGTGTTGTGATTGGTCAGTGGGGCTTGGCTGTGCTTCCTGTTCGAAGATGAGAGCAGGAGGGAGGAGAGACGCGGGCCCGGCATCAAGGTAAGTTTTTTTTTTTTATATTGCACACTCTAAACCCCCCTGCATGACTCTCCCCCCACGCGACACCCCCCTCCCCGGCAACACCCCCCACCGCCCCACCAACCGCGAGCCATGCCGGCCGCCACTGATCAGGGGTCTGTTCAAAAGTGACAAATGTGGTGTTATGGACAACCACCAGGGCTCCCAGTTCCATCTTGTACTGTACGGCATCCCTTATTTTAACATTAGTCACCTCATCCTCAATTATCTATGTGTGTGCACATGTATTTAATGGTATTTGTATAATGCAAATCCAGCTGGAAAACAATGGAGCATTGGTACATGAGGCATAAGCGTAGTGATGTGTCAAGCTCAATTGCAACAGGCAACGTATGCAGAAGTGATAGGTTCCAGTCCTTGGTTTCTTCTTTAGTGCAGACATGATGGGCTACCACACCAAACCCACATCATCGTTGCCTTTCTTAACGTTTGTGCCCACTTTCCATAGCCTGTAGTAACTAACGGCAATTGCGTTTACACCTTTCTACCAATAGACGCCCAAAATTCTGGAAGGTTGCCCTTTGCAGCTACCTAGTGGGTAGCGCTGGAAGGCTACGTCAGCAAGAGGTGTCTGTGATATAGTCACCAGATGACAGTTCCAGTCCTGGGCTACAGCTAATGCATTCTGGGAGATGAGATTTGGTCTACTTCAATTAGAACAAATTTAGACCAACCAGAATAAATTGCAAGATTACACTGGTATGTAAATGAAATATCCAGGACTGAAACATGTTGCCCCAAGGGACATACTCCTCTTTATAAACACCAAATCACCTTCCCTACCCCAAAAACGTACATTTAAGTGCTCATACAGGAAAGGGAACAATCAAAGAGGTATTTATTTTCGAGTTGCAGTATGATTCCTTTTCACAGCACTGGGTTGGTGGTCTTCCATAGTAGTCCTGGAACCATGTTGTACAAATCAGGGACTGGATGAAATGTTGCTCTGAAGACTCATGTTGTTGTTCAATGAATGGGATTCGATCACCCCACGGGATTTCGTGTTGGATCTGGCACATCTAGCACTTACCCAGAATTTCTTTGAATTCGAAGGGCAATACTATCTACAGGTCCATGGTACTACCATGGGGAGTACCTTTGCTCCTATCCTGGTGTGCTTATATGTCCATGCTTTTGAAGCAGAATTCATTCAAAATGAGCTCAACCTGTTCAATAACAACATACGCCTCTGGAGGCGTTATATTGACGATGTGCTGGTGATATGGAGGGGAACACAAGAAGAAGCCATAACCTTTGCAACATGGCTAAATGCCTTAGACCCCCACCTACGGTTCACAATGTCTATAGGGGGCAATGAGTTACCATTTCTAGATCTCTTGATACAAGCAAATAATGGTGAACTGACTACTGAGGTTTATTACAAACCAACTGACCGCAACAATTTGTTGCGTTTCGACAGCTTTCATCCCCGTAGTCTGCGGGAGAACCTCCCAGTGGGGCAGTTCCTTCGATTAAGACGAAATTGTACTGAAAAAGCAGAATACAAAGTGCACGTGGATAAATTATCCCTCAAACTCCTTGAAAAAAATTATCCCCAAAAAATAATCAAAGCAGCTGACAAAAGAGCCCTGAATAATAACAGATCTACTCCTGGAAACCTGGAAGAGACCAGAAAAAGTCAATCTTATCTGTGTCTCTACGTATAACACACTATCCAACCCTTTCCAAAAAATAATAAAGAGAAACTGGAGCATACTGTCAACAGGTGGTCTAAAAATTGAAAACCCCCTGTTCTCATTTAAGAAAGGGACGAGCATCAAAGACCTGTTAGTACATACACGCCCCAAAAAGATCACAGAGAAAAGCTCACAATCTACACTATGGAACCTTCCTCCCCCAGTTGGGCACTCACCATGTGGGAATTGTAGCGCATGCCCCTTGATGAGAAAAGTTAAAGAGCTTAGCATTGGCCTAAAAAACACCATGGAAGCTACAGAGCCTCACAAACTGTAATTCAAAAAACGTGGTGTATATAATCAAATGTCCATGCAATCTCTTTTATGTGGGTTTTTGAGAAGACAAGGGTACCCCAATATGTGAACCTGGGGTGGTAAGATGTATGTAGAAAACAATGGTTCAGGTGTGGCCTTAAAGGTCCAAAGCGAAAAAGTGACCCAGAAAGGGGCACTGCGTTCTAAGGGAATGAAATTAATTCTGGAGGGAGCAAAAGAAAAGATCCACAGAGGGTCATGTAGGTCAAAAAACGACAGACATTTATTTACAATTCTGTTTAGTATTCAGGTGCTCACATATTAGGTGAAAAGAAGCGTGACGTGAAGGGTGATGGTGAAATATAAAAAAAGGCATTGCATTGACAACAGTATTATGAGCTCCACAATTGATTTATAAAGAGTGATAGGAGTTCATGTTGTAAGGTGGTCGACGGCGTTTCGAACCCAATAATTGGGGTTCATCTTCAGGACATGGGTGAGCAAGCTGAATTTAGGAGCTGAATTTTTATTATTACTCTATCCACAGAGCAAGTCTTGGAGTGGGCAGACGGCAGTTATCTAGCTTCAGAGATTTTTAAAGTTGTAGTCGGCGAGCGTGGGAATTGTAAGGCGCGCCACAGTACTGCTCCGGTCTATTTGTGCGAGGATGTGGTACTACTCATGTGTAAAGTTAATCAGCACGAGTTGGAAGGGCAGCTGGGCGGTGCATGATGTCACGTTGGTGGTTTAATTTGTTGTAGACGATCAACAGGGCAATAAATGGGAGCCTGAAGCCGTGCAGACGAGAGCGTCCTGCTTCTGCCGTGGCTGGCGATGAATGCCTTTTACGTGGGCATGACAACGAGAAAAATACGTACTAGAATAACAGAACACCGCAGCACCATTCGGTGTAAAAGAGAAGCCACTAGACTAACACAACACAACACTACATAGAAACCGGCCACAGTGATGGAGACATGGAATGGTATGTGTTAGAAAAACTCACACAGACACGCCCTGACATGAGTGGACCCCTACTCTTGTTCGAACAATGATGGGTCTAGGGACTACACACGGACCTGTATGGGCTGAATGATGAAATCTCCTGGGGTAATCTAAGGTGATACAACCGATGTGTATACCACACATAAATAGTAGCCTTTTTTTAAAAAAAATTCAAAAACCTTTATTGAAGGTATGAAGCATTACCCACAGCATAGTGCCTACATCCCTATGCGGGCCGGCATTGCGATGTAACATATTACTTTTGAGAGGCAGGGAAAAGGAATACACAGCAAGCCGCCTACAACCACATTGGGCCGGCCGCGTCAATTGGGATAAGGGACGCTGGCATCAGTAGATAGTCCTTAATCATTTAGCTTCAAAGCAACAAACGATAAAAAAAAATAACAGTGCCACTACTATGTGTTATGTAAGTGGAGCATGCCTGTGTGTGTTGACGCATTTTGAGTATCGAGGTCTGGAGTAGCAGTGCTTGGCGACCCATTGTCTCTCTGAAATAGTATGTGGCCGCCAGGAGTGGGGTTTCTCTCGCATCAGTGCACTTCTCTGGTGTGGGACTCATCTTCATTGTTGCGGGGGTAGCAGCGGAATCTGTGGTGGTGGTGTGTTCCAGTAAGTATGCTTGGAGCGGGGCCCATATATCCCATGGGCGGGAGGAGGGGGGTAAGAGTTCTGCGTAAATGTGTAATTGCTCTTGACAGTAGATAAGGTCTTTTAGCCAGTCTTTAAATTTCGGTGCCCTCCCTCTTCCCCATCTACAAGTAATCCTTCGCTTGGCAAGGAGGAGTGCAAGGGAGGTTTATCTCCGCATTTTTACCGCCAGTAGTTCAGTGTACCCTAAAAGCGTGGTTAGGGGGTCATCAGGAATGTGCAGTCCTGTCATGTGGTCTAATGCCTCTAGTACTTCCTCCCAGAACCTGCGAATAGGTGGGCAGTCCCAGGCTACGTGTTTGAAATCCGCCCCTTCTGTTCTACAGCGATCACAGCGGTCTGTATCCCGAAGATGTAGGCGGTGTAGGCGCGCAGGTGTGTAGTAGAGACGATGAATATATTTATAGTGGATGATACGAAGTTTGCTGCTAGCAGATACACTTCCCGTTTGTCTGCAGCAAAAGGTCCACTGCTCGTCAGTGAGAGGGTGTCCCAGCTCCTCCTCCCATCTCCCCCTGGCGAGGGGGGGGTCATATGTCCTGTCTCTCTGTACCGTGCGATATAGTAGTGATACCACGTGTGCAGGAGTAGTTTGTTGTAGGAGGGCATGTAGGGGAGACCCGATAGGGGCCTCATGTGGAAAACAGGGAGTGAGGGCTTTCATATTTTGGCGCAGCCTAACATAATAAAACCGCTCTAAGGGGGTAGGATTTATGGAGCCAAAAAAGTCTTTGCTGGTGCGGAACTTGCCCCCAATGTAGAGTTGCCCCCAGGTATGGACGGATAGTTTACGGAGGAACCGGCGACAGCCCCCTTGTGTGACCGGGAGATCCTGTCTTCCGGAAAGAGGAAGGAGAGGGGAGTATAGCAGGGCGCATTGTATTAGATTAGCTAAGTCGCGCCAGGCGCTAATGGTGCATTGTACAGTGGTGGAGGCAAGATGTCGCGTGTCTGCAGGGGAACTTAAATAGGCAGTGCACGGAGTCGGGCCATATAGCCATCCTCGATCGCAAGATGAGGCATGTAAGGGGGGGGGTGTATCCAATATGAAGTGAAGTGAGCTTGAGCACAGACAAAGTATAATTCCAGATTTGGTATTTCAAATCCACCATCGCAAAAGGGTCGTGTGAGTGTCCCATTGCAGCCTGGCTTGTTTCCCCACCCCAAGTGAGTCGTATGAGCTGAGTTTTAACCATTGAAAAGAAATGTTGGCTGGGGGCATAAGGGATATTAGTGAAGAGGTAGAGCAGCTTGGGCAAGACTACCATTTTTATAAGGGCGGTTCTTCCGGCCAGGGATAGGGGTAGTGCAATCCATCTGGTAATTTTTTCAGTTATGAGATCCAGAGCGCGGCCATAGTTCGCCTTCATCAGCTCCTCACGGTTGCGGGAGATGATTATGCCATGGTAGGTAAGTGTGCTGTCGCACCACGTAAGGGGATAGTCCGACGCGAATCGCGGGGTACCGTCGGTGAGGGGATATATCTGAGACTTTCCCCAGTTGATGTTGTCCCCCGAGAGGCGCCCAAAGAGTAGAAGTAATCTGAGAATTGGGTTCAGACTTTCATCTGGATTCCATAAATACAGGGTGAGGTCATCCGCATATAAGGAGATTAGTATTTGTCGCTCTGGATAGATGAGGGCGTGAGCTCGGAAGTGTTGTCGGACCTTAGCAGCGAGGGGTTCAATAGCCAGGGCAAATAACAGGGGAGAAAGGGGGCATCCTTGCCGTGTACCCCTGGCCACCGTGAAGGGGGAGGACCGCACTCCATTTATCATCACAGTGGCCCGTAGACCAGTGTATAGTAAATTTATCCAGGCCAAGAATGGGGGGGGGAAGCCCATACGGTGTAGTACAAAGGCAAGATAATCCCATTCCAGGGAGTCGAACGCCTTGGTGGCGTCCAGGAAAATGGCAGCAGCATTCGTGTCAGGGTCGATGTCATGAAGGATCGCAAATAGTGTGCGCAGGTTGTGAGATGTGCCCCTACTTGGCACAAACCCCGACTGATCCGGAAGGACCAATACGGGCATAAAGGGGGCTGATGCGATTCGCGATTAGCTTGGCTAGGATTTTGGCGTCGACATTAATGAGGGACAGGGGCCTGTATGAATCACACTGTGTAGTTGGTTTGCCCGGTTTTGGTAAGGAGATAATGAGCGCTTCCCGCATTGTTTGAGGCAGAATGCCCGATTCGCGGGCTTCTTCGAAGACATGTCGCAGCACAGGAATGAGTAGGTGACGAAATGTTTTATAAAATTCGGCCGGGAGACCGTCCGGCCCCGGAGCCTTGCCAGATTGCAGTTGCATTATAGCGGATATGATCTCCTCATCTTCATGATGCGCAAGTAGGGTTTCTCTCTGGCCGTCCCCCAGCCAGGCAATAGCAGTATCCTCAAAGAAAGGAGTGAAGTCTACAGAGTGCATTCGGTGTGTCTTGTACAGGTTTTTATAGAATCGCTTGAAGACTTGCACTATGTCTGGGGTATTTCTATGTTTGTCCGTCGTCATCCTCGATTTCCAACACGGTATTGGAAAAGAAGGGGGGGGGGCGAATCATGGAGGCCAACGCTTTACCCGGCCTCTCTCCCTCACCATAGCTTCGCGCCTGGTGGTATTTCCCTCTAAATTTATACTCTCTCTCAGCCGTTTCCTGGTAATCTGTTAGCAGGATACGTAGGTGTGCTTTTAGGGCAGGGGTGGGTGTAGTTTGTATTGATAGTTCTGTTTGTTTAAGTTCGAGCTCTAATTTTCAAAGTGTGGCCCAGATATCCTTTAAGACCGCTCCACTTTTTGCAATACAGACACCGCGTATAGTGACCTTGAAGGCCTCCCACACCGTGGAATATTGTGGAACTGAGTTGTCATTTCGGGGGAAGAAGTCTAGTATTTCTTGCTCTAGTTCCTCTTTAAAGACGGGATCTAGCAATGTCTGTGGGGCGAGGCGCCAGGAGATGTAAGGTGAGTCAGCATGGGGTGGCGTGAGGGTGAGGAGAACAGGGGAGTGGTCCGAGTACGTGCATGAGAGGTGAGACGTATGTACCATCCAGGGTGCTAACCCCTTAGTAAGGAGCCATCCATTTATGCGCGACCAAGAGGAGTGGGCAGTGGAGAACCAGGATCCTTCCCGGGTTTGGGGGTGGAGGGTTCGCCAGGCGTCTATGAGGTCGTGGTCATCTACAATGTTTCTGAGGGTGTGATGCGCGTTGGAATAGTGGTGAGATTGTGGATGCGATCTGTCCATTGCCGGATTTAGGGTAACATTAAAGTCTCCTCCCCATATCAGATGTGTAGAGCCAATATCCAGTATTTTACCCCAGAGGATCCGGAAAACTCCGGATAGTCAGTGTTAGGCCCGTAGCAGGAAACGAGGGTAATGGATTGAGCGGACAATTGCCCCCACAGGATACTGTAACAGGCTTGTGGATCGCCATATGAGCCGATGGGGGTGTAGGGGAGCGTACGCTTCACCAAGATGACTGTACCCCCGGCATATGAGGAGTAGGACGAGAAGCATCTGCTGGCTGCCCAGCGTGTTGCAAATGTGGTAGGTGCAGTGGATGCGAGATGTGTTTCCTGTAGCATGGCGCAATGGATACTATCGCGGTCCAGATAGGATAGGATATGGCGGCGCTTGCGGGGGTCTCCCAAGCCGCGCACATTCCATGTCAGGAAGTTATACCTCGGGGAACTAGGTCGGGACTCCATGGCATGTGCGCAAAACAATCATTTTGGAGAGTGCGTAATGTGTGTTCAAGATTCTCAACAGAGGCATTCGTGTGCAAAGTGATACGATGAAAAGTGGCGTTAAACATTCCCATTGCCCCCCCCCTCCCACAATGGCAGCCCAAACCTGTCGTGACATTTCCCTCCCCCCTCCCCATATACCCCATGTACCACGTTCCCAACAGGGGATAGTGGGACCAACATAGCAATCATTGCGAAACAAGTCAGTGTAGGGTTCACCTGAGTGGGTAGCAGAAAGAGGGCGACCATTCACCCCTTGTTCCAGCAAGGGTGCTCGGGGGATGAGGGTGGTTCTCTTTTCCAGTCCATGGCAGGATGGGGGCCTCCAGCAGCACAGGATGCTGTTAAGTTCAGCACGGAGTGTGCCGGCCATCTATCAGCGTGGAGGGGATCGTGGGAAGGATCCTCCGCCCCGGAGTGCATCCTGTGAAGGTGAAGATGGGTACCGTAGATCAGGGTACTTTGGTCATTCCACGTCTGACGCGCCTCCTTCGTCCCGGAAGCGCCTGGAGGGGGATAATCGGCTCGCCGCTGGTTTCGGGAGTTTTTAGGAAATCCTAGACGTGCTGGGGATTCGTGAAAAAATGCTGTTTCCCCAGGTGGGTGATCTTGAGACGCGCCGGAAAAAGCATGGCGTATTAGATGTTCAGTTGCTGCAGTTTTTTCTTCACTGCAAGGAATTTACTACGCCCTTCTTGCACGGCCTGCGTAAAGTCCGGATATATGGAGACTTCAGTGCCATCAAAGAGTACTTTCTTGTGTTCTCTGGTGAGTCGAAGGGCTGTGTCGTGGTCTCGATAGTTGAGGACCCTCGCAATGATAGGGCGAGGAGGAGCTCCAGGCGCCAGGCGGGGGGCCAGCGAGCGGTGCGCCCTTTCAACAATGAACACCGGGGAGAAAGACTCTCTGCCAAAGGCGGCCACGAGCATACGTTCCATGTAGTCCTCCATTTTCCCAGTGGCGGTAGATTCCGGTACGCCTAAGATTCGCAGATTATTGCGCCTAGAGCGCGATTCCAATTCCTCGTTTTTGACTGCTATGAGCTTCAGGACCTTCTCCATGTCCAGCGTTTTAGTAATTGTGGTGGCAGAGGCATCGTCTAGATCGGAAATGCGTTCAGTTTCCTTGAGCCTCTCTTCGTGTTGGTCACTTTTGTGCGCTAGATGGTCAATGCGCGCGTTCATGGTGTCCATTTTCGCTTCTATGGAGGTTAGGCTAGATTGTATTACAAGGAGGAGGGCCTTCAGGTCGTCTGTAGATGTGGGCTGGTCAGAGGCTGTGGACTGCTCACCCTCCATGTCCGCCTGAGACCGCATAGTCTTTCGGGCATCGAAGTTTAGCTTGGGCTGTTTAGCATCAGTGCGGCCCATAGCAATGTGCTAGTTTCACAGGGGGCCAGGAGTCTTCGTAGTGGGCTGAAGCTGTGAAAGTGCCGCGGGGAAAGGACGCTGGTGAGCCCGCTTAGTATCACCCATCGCTCCAGCGGAGTCTAGTGGCGCAGGTGCGTGGAAATCTGGTGAGGTCGCGCCCCCCAAAATGTGTAAAGTTCAGGTCCCCCCGCTCCTTAGTCCTATCGGTAGGCAGGCACGTTTGGGTGAATCCGTAGAGAGGGGTCACTTAGTGTCGGTGGCAGAGCGGTTGGCCAGCGGGGGACTACACACTGGTGTGTATGTCAGCCAGGTAGCATGTGTTGGCGTGCATGAACATCCCCTCCCTTGCGTCACAGGAGGCCAGCAGCGTCTGCAGATATGTGTCACACGGATCTCCCACCAGCAGACCCCCAGAACGGCGAGACCTCCCCAGCAGTGGAGCGGAAGAGCAGCCGGGAGACTCCAACCGGCCCCCCCCCCCAGCCAGTGGGTGTCAGGCGGAGGCAGCCAAGGAGCGTGCAGATCAGTGGCGGCCCAGCGCAGGCGGCCCGTGTGAGTGAGGAGTCAGCAGGTCGTGTCGCCCCCGCAGGAAGCAGTGGAAGGGCGCAGGGCAGCAGGTAGGAGCAGCCAGCAGTAGCGTCAGCCCCACCAGGGCCGCAGGGGGCCGGGTGGCACGCTCCCAGCGCTGGCCACTAAATGGCATGAGGGCGCCTCAACGCACCCCTTGGGTCCCACGGAGCACTGCCACGGCCGTGACGGCTTCAGGGGAGCGCGCCCGCCTCCAGACCCGGGGGCAGCGTCCACGCCTACTGTGTCTCTCGTCTTCCGCTGGTCATGGAATCAGGGTTCGCAAGGCAGGAAGGCACTGCAGCAGGCCTCCTCCCGCAGGCAGCATCCAACGGAGTCCCCGGACGGCAGCGGGACCCGACTCAGGAGCTCATCTCGGGGGCTCCGGCCCGGCGTGGTCAAAGATGCAGGGGTCCCGGTCCGGGCAGAAGGAAGGAGCTCATGCCGCAGTCGCTCGGGTTCGGTGAGCGGAAGCCGTCAGTAGAGGATATCACTGGCGTTCGCTATGCTTAATCGGCCGCGGCTCCTGCATCCGCCATTTTGTGGTGGCCTGGCGCGGCAGGGGCGATGTCCGTACCTGGGGTTCTCTTTTGAATCGCGGCGATCTGGGTGCTGCGGAGGGTAGCCAAGGGTTAGGTCTAGCGTCTCAGACCATTTGTAGACGTGCAGGGCTGGATCAGGGGAGGATGACTGTTGGATTTTGCCCCGGGCGGCAGGAGCCTCACAGAGGTGCGGCCATCTTGCTTGGCGCCCTCTAGCGCCCCCCATAAAATAGTAGCCTTAAAAAAATTTACCAGCTGGAAAAGCTTCTTGCGACAGTCTGAGATGAAGTAATCCATGTATACACATAAGGCAGTACCCACATTAATTATCTGGAATACAACACAATAGTCTGGGGAACCATACTATCAATGGGAAAACTAGCGATGATACAAATACATACGGTTTCCCTGCGACACTGCTAATTTGATGAGCTGTGAATAAATAACTAAGGGACTACACTTTCTGTCCATGTCTCGGAATTATCAATAAAGATTGTGCTTTTGAATCACCTCATGGACAACCGGCGATGGTAAGACCCCACACATATTGACAAACGTATCTTTGACCACGTTTGAAGGTAATTACACTAAAAGTAAGGGAACATACATGTTACCATTTCGAACAGATTGAATAAAAGGGTGTTAAAGTTCTCTGGCTTTAAATTTCTCTCCTATTCACCTCGTGAGCCTAAATCAACACGGTGGAACTACCTGTCCCACGATTCTTCGGTACCCGTAATTGCTTCCGGGCCACCCAAACATGAAACTTCCGGCTATGCGCCGTAACAGCACGTACACTGCATCACCTTTATAACATGACATCCAGCCTGTAGCTATCTGTACCACGGCACAGAGCGGGACACGGCATAGGTAACATAGACGGACGTACCTTTTGACGAAGTAAGTGGGTCTGTGTGGCAGTTGATTTTAGGCAAAGCACCTCTCCTTTATGAATTAAGGCCGGAAACAGACTGGCATCCATTCCCGACATCTAAGTACCAGAGCGTATTGTTGCATCGTGTGTGTGAATGTGTGCCTCATATGGAGATACAACACTATGTATGGGCACTTGAATACATTATTATGAACTGCCAATGATCCCACATGAAAGCAGATACTTAGCCTTTCGTTCAGCGTGACACGCGGTGGATGTTGATAAGGGTTGGTGCATAATTGGTCTTCCCATTGAAAAAGATCGATGGCAGGATCTTCTGCAATAGCTAAATGAGGGAATCCCGAGGGGGCTTTAGAATTGGCATAATAACCAAATGATGACCAAATAGTGTGTTTCTAATCATCAGAGTAATATGCATGCTAGTACATATTACTCGTCCAGTACGATTGAGTTGATCATTTTAACAACTAGTGATCATTGAGGGAACCGATAGCTGGTTTTCCAAAGTATTTGAACGATGTCAACCGTATTGAATGTTTCACTTGGATCCATGACATGAGTCACATACATTTTATTGCAAGAGATGATTATCCTTCCCTTTGCTTCAATCACTTACATTTGTTTTATATTGGTTTTTCCTTCTGTTAGTGTGTGACTAAAAAGGACCCCGCCTTCTCTGTGACCATGACGCTGGTATCCCCTATACTATACATTAATTATCCTATGTATAGTCGAGGATAGTATACCTAATGTTGTAGATTTACACAGGCTAATTGCCATAGCATCATAGACCACATAGGATTCTTTCCTTTGCTTTTTAATAATAGTCGCCCTTGCTTTCAAATAGTGCACCAGCACTACCACGACCTTAGATTTCCTGAGCCAGTTGATAACTTAAGAACTGTCTATATGCATAACTAAGATACCTTAGTAATCAGTGTACCCTGTTTTGTTCTTTTGTACTTTTCTACCTTAGGTTGCAAAGACAAATCACTTACTAACAGGTAGGAAAATATGGTAGGACCGAAGTAAGGAATCCACCGTAACCTAACCTAATTAATTCTAATAGAATTTTGTTTAGAAATTTTCCCATAGGGATCCATATGCCCTGATGAATGCCCCAGACCTTTTAGGCTTGCAATAGTGGGCAGAAAATTGTTGGCAAGTTATTGGGTGTGAGTCATTATACTCTAGTACCCAACGCTTTTCATTTTTAATCTTACCTAGTGTTCCACTAAGAAAGGTAGAATTGCCCAGGAACACTAAGGTATTTTTAGAATATTAATCTGGATCCCCTGTTACATGGTGTTGTCCAGTAAGATTTATGCAAGAACTCCCTCCTATTGAGTCAGTCTTCGAGGAGGTCGAGTCCGCCCGGGTGGCATTGTCCTACCAGGGTGGGGGGAGGACTCCTATGATGAAGCATGACACTAACAAGTGTGTGAGGTTACCCCTTCCACTAAGGATGACTTCTATGAAACAGGAATCTAAGGTTCAAGTCCTGCAAAGTTTGCATATTCACCAGAGCCAATAATCTTGGGACTCTGAGTACACGGTTCTGTGTATCACTGTCACCGTACTTTTACGTTGTGTTAGATGTTGTTCAATGTGGGTACAGGAGAGCAGGATCTATGACAGATGTTTAGGATAACCGCTGACGAGTTAGACCATTTTCATGGATATGGATCCGCCCATCCTGAACTTGCATTGTACACTACAGTCATAAATATTTATTGATTTATTTATTTTACAAACATAATAATACTAACTACCATGTTTTCAATGAAATGTGGATATATCACACTTCTAAGAATTTATTACAATAATTAAAAAGATAATACTAAAATTTAACTGAGGGTAGAGTAAACAACATTCCCAAGGCTGTTTCGCCATATAAATATTTATGTTCCAAAAATGTGGTTTTCTGTATCTTCTATATAAGGACAATATAAATATTCACACAAATAAAATATGAACAGAATCATGTGTGGCTTTCCCATGAAGTGAGCAAATCTGCATCTTAGGGTCCAAACCTGTACTCGTAACCTTTTAATTTGCCAGCAGAATACCTCGTCTTTAAAAAAAATGTTGTTAAAAAAATCATTAAACTTTAGGAATTCTGTTAACTAATATTTAATTGTTGCTGGTTTGGAACAAAATTCCAATTACGAAGATGTTTCTTTTATTTCTACAATGCAAAATTTATTTTTCAAACTTTAGAGTTTTAGTCTCGGATCTGATGTGAGTTTTCATGATCCCTTAATGGGACAAGAAATGATTTACTTTTTGAAATATTCAAAAAGGATAAAGCGGCATGTACTGACCTTTTGTATTGGAGTTTAAATGAATAATACTTTAGAAGATGAATATCTCTTTCCTCAAGAGTTGATCAGCTGCAATGGTTATTTAACATCAAAATCTCACCAGTTGACTAAATGGCTTACAACTGATTTTGGTCACTCCAGGCTTTAATCTTATTGCCTCGAATGGCAAACTCTGTCACACAGACAAAAATAATTCCCTATCCAACACTCTAAGATATTCAAGATGTTGCATCTACTATCAAAAAAACACATTCTAGTCAAATAAACTGACAGTGGAAACCTCCGCCTTAGTGATCTGTTTTACAATTACAAGCGTTTGTTTTCCAATACTGAAGTGGAAGCTAAAACATGGCCAGTTTAGTAGCATGATCCAACCGTTTTAATGAGGACTGAAACTGAAGGGTGCAATCAGTGCTTAATTTGAGCCGATAGTTGCTGCTGGGGCCCACTGGAACTCATTTTGGGGACTTCCTGGGAGTGACGGACAATAAAAAAAGACATTACCTTGCCCACCCTAAATAGGCAGGTGTTGTAATTACCTTCATCAGACAGTCCCTATTCCATCTGGAGGAAGTTTTCCATCGACGATCCACCGGGGCTTCAGTCGATGGAAAGGTTAAGATCTGCCCGTCTCTAAATAAGACGGGCGGACAGAGGGTTTGGCGGGCAGGTTACTTCATTGCACTTGCGATGGAGTACGCTGCCTGCCAAATTGTAAATTGAGCACTATGTTGGCAAGGCAGTTTTGATTTTTCCAAGCCTTGAACTTCTTTAAGTGCAAGCACATTGACTTTGAACAGTAAATGCACTGTCAGCTTTCCACCCGGAATTAGAGCTAAAATTCTCTGTTTGCTTTTGGCGGTAACTGGCTTTTATGACTTCAGTGAGATAATTATCACCGGAATTGTTTGGGCTGATCAAGATGGAGCGAATAAACTCTCTGTGTCCATCCCTTTCTCCTTTAAAGTTTCATTGTTCTTTGATGAAGGATAATAGACAGCAGGCATTAGCGGACTCCCTGAAAGTTTATGTATAAGCTGAGGTAATGATTGCCAGATATCTGTAATTGCACTTAAACAGAGGTTCGGCTCGGACACCTGTTTAGTCATAAGTAGTAAAATGAATACAGCACACTCTACAGCACTGACATTATTAGGCCAAGGTTTCATTTCAAACTGAGGCTCCTCAAATTGTGCCTGTTTTCTCGAGCTAGACTTTAACAGGAGATAACATCAAATTAAGTTCTGATACTAAACAGTCAATTACTGGGAAAGTGGAGGACCTAAGATCTTGGGGTGGCTAACTCAGGTTCTTATCTAACTTCTCCATTGGCATATCCGGTATATGCTTCCTAACAGCGGTGGTCTTTTGGGAAGTGAAGGACCTTCTTTAGAGTTTGGCTGACGGGTTATTCCATCACAAACATGGCAGATGTCCCGTCTGTTGAATTACACGTGCATTATTGTCAATGGCGCTTGTTATGCATCGATGGAACATTGGCTACATTTGTGACAGTCTCTGTACGCCTAACTCTATATAAGGCCGTTACTCTCTTGTTCTTGTTGACAATTTAGAATGATTGTCGGACTGCCGATATTCAGTGGCCTCATCCAGCGGTAAAGAAGGATCCGTTTGAACACTGCCCATGTCAACTAAATGAGAAGCTGTGACCCGATTTGCACTTACTGGTAGCTTTTGGAAAAATATTCACTAATAAACCTCAATTTTGAGTCAGCTGCCACGGAGGACATCGTATTATGTGAATCTATATTAATTAGTGGAGTAAGGGGAGGCATCTCAGTTTACTGAACGGATATTAAACGTATCGTTCCGTGTGGTAGTTGATGTATATCAGAAGATTTGTTCAATTTAGCTATTTGGGAGAAATTATGTTTCTTTAAGCTTAAAGTATAGCATACAAATCAGAATGTCAATGAACCAGGTGTTCTGGCCCAAGACCGTGTTACTTTGACCTATCAGCCAGACTTGAACTTACTGCACTTCCAGTGCTGATGAGTCACTGCAACGTCGCATCAGGGGGAAGGGATTTTGTGGCCAGTCAGTGGAAGTGGTGAGAGTAAGAGGTGCACCCCGGGGGTTAACTTGGTAGACAGTTGCATACCTAGGATGCTATGGGCCCTGGTGCAAGCAAGGAAAACTGCCCCTTTGACTGCTGTTGGGGTAGTAAAATACAACAATTATCAGCGTTGAATGAGCCCCTCGGACCTCTGGGCTGCACTAGTGCCAGCTACGCCCCTGTTCGTAGAGTGCAGCCTTAAGTATCCGCGCACAATAATATGCAGGTTTAGTGTTACGCAAATGTAGCGGCAGAAACTTTACCAGCCTGAGACAGTTGGATACTCCTGTCATGTACAATCAATAAAAACAGATTATCAGGGTCGGACTGGGGGAGAAAATAGGCCCGAGCACCAAAAATAAAATGGTCCCCATTTGCAAATCAGCTGGCTAAAAAATGGGCCACACTTGCAAATTTTGAAGTTGTAAGGACACGCTATATAGGTGTTTTGCAAGGTATAGAGGAACGCAGAATTGGTGCAGGTAATTTTTGTGGTAATATGAGGGAAATCAACAGCAAAAACCAGCCCACAAGACCCAAAACAGCCCTACAAACAGCCAAAGAACAGGCCTACACGTAGCCTTTCAGCCCAGCCCTTTAGGCACTGCCAAATTGCCCAATAGGCCGGTCCGACCTTGGAGATTATAAATCAGGTTGACCTACAAACAAAAGCAAATTTATAATCGAAGCAATAGAAAAACCCAAAAAATAATTGTTTATTCTCAGTGCTATAATATCTCTGGAAGTGTGAGCTTACTCAAGCAGGGACTTGTCAGTGCTTTAAGCAGTGTCAGCTTCCAGTGCTGCTCTACCCCAGAAACTGCGAGCTTCCTTCAGCCTTGTTTTCTCAGTGCCCTGGTTCCCACAGGTGTCATCTTCCTCTAGCACTACCTTCTCTGTGTTGATGAGCTCAGTGTCCGCTTTCGTCAGCATTGTCTTCTCATTGCTTTAGGTTCCCAGGTATTCAACTTCCTCCAGCACTGCCTTTTCAGTGCTGGTGATGTCAGTGTTAGCTTCCTCCATTGGTGCCTTGTCTGTGCTATCAGACACAAGCACTCAGGGCCAGATTGGAAATCAAATTCATCTCTGGCAAAAATGTTTAAACCAAGCCTACAGTCAAGAGAGTAGCCAGAAAAATAAAATACCCTCCACTTGCACCATATCCCAATGGCACAGAGTGAGCAAGCAGGCAAACAAGCCTTGCACTCATTTGTTCTTTTCCTTCTTTCTTTGTTTTTTTCATGGTGTCCATCTTTGCATCTTTTATTCCAATTTTCATATCTACTTTTTCATGTATTTTTCTCCGTTTACACCTTACCTTTCTATTGACTTCGTTTCTTATTTATTTCCTACCTTGTTTCCATCATCCTTTCTTACTCCCTTTATTCCATCTTTCCGTCTCTCCATAATTTCTTTTTTATCTTTCTTTGTCTCGTCCTTCTTTCTGTTTCATCCTGCTTTCCTACGTTCTTACCTGCTGCTCATACTGCTCTCATTTTCTTTCCTTTCATTTTTTATTCTCTTTCTCCATCATTCTTCCTCATTTCTCACATCCATCATTCTTTATGCCCTTTTCCCATCCACTCATCTCTCCATCTTTGCTTCCGTCCCCATTCCTTCTACCCTTCTCCACATCCATCCATCCTACCTGCTTCTCTCCATTCCTTCTTCCTCTGCACTCTTGACCCATTTGCTACACATCTACAACCCCATCATACTATTCACTTGGAATGGAATTAATGAGCTCCTGTTTTTGTGCCAGTGTTTCCAATAAAAGACAAAGGAGCCATAAACAACAATTTAAAGGATTTATGTAGCACCCTCCCATTGCTCTCAGCCCCTACTCAAGCTGCTAAAGTGAGGGGTTCATAACGCCCCTGCCTACAGTGCAGGAGGCCGCAACATGAATGGGGTATGGTTGGGTCATGACAGCGCACCCTGCTATGAAAGTAGCGTGTAAGATGTCAAGAAGAACCGGGCGCTTTAGATGCTGAAGAAAGCAGATTTTAATGCGTTCGGAGATCATAAGGGCCCCATCCAAAAACAAGCGCCAACGGTCAGTGCTCCTTCTGCCAGACTGAATGTTAACATTCTAATTACTAGGCAACACATAATGGTTCCAGAATGCCACACAGCCCTTAGCCTGCAGCCCACCAGCGCAATCGCCACACCAGTTATTGCAGCAGTGTGAACTTTCTGTAGCATTTACTGGGAAGCTAATGTGCTAATACTATCAGCAATTATGTTTGGGCGATCTTGCCATCCTGAGACTGTCCATATCCCGTACAATTATGATGTCTCCAATTCCCCATTCGTACCATAGGCATGTGGTGACCACCATCAATCTCACACAGGTTCCAGACAGGAGATGGACACATATTCATACGTAGAGGGAAAGAGTAAAGATAACTCTTCCTAAGTGCTAAAGTGTCCTGGCTGAGAGGAGCGCAGAACCACCTACGGTGCCTTGAGAACCTGGTGCAAGCTGGTTTGTCAAGTGTGCCAGTCACCATATACCCGTGGGTGCCTACTCTCAGCTCAGGAGCAGCCATGGTGGCCCATTTTGTTGGTTACGTCAGTCATTGCCATGCCCTGATAATCCAATCTAACCTCTACTACAGCCATGGGAACACACTATTGACATGTAGCATGCAGATTGCTCTTGCTGGGTCATGTGCTGCCACGTGTGATGCAGGTTCTCAGATATTCAGGCTCCACTGAGGGACTCTCCAGGTGCCTGAAATATATGCTCTTTTAGTTCACGGACTCCTTCTAAAAGATACCTTAGAACTAAAATGTTATCTAAACTTGAGGCTGTGCCCACCACGAGCAATAGATGCCTGGTAGGATTGTGAAGGCCTCCTTCACCAGGCATAGGCCTAGATACTTGCAGTGAGCACTTTTCTTCATAGAAGTTGCCGGTAGGGTTTCCGCTGTGAGGTTTCGGCACTCTGCCTGGTTTCTGTAAAAGTGAATGCAGCCCGCGCGTGCACTCCCTGTGGGAGAGTGTATCATATACTCAGTTTTAATGCACTGTGAAGCAAGCCTTCGGACATGCCCAGTTTCCTCTGCTATGCAGTGTAGACCGTTTCAACCCTCCTGGAAGGCAGGGGCCGGAGGCTGAGGAAGTCCACTCTATTCCCTGAAGCCTACTTGAACCCTTTTCCTGTGCAGAAGGATAACTTTTCCTTGAAACAGTCCTCCAGTGGGAGTGAGTTTCACACGTATTCTGTACGTCTGATAAAATATGTCAATCTGATGTGCGTAAATTTAAACCTAGTGATATATTTTCTTCGGTTTCTTCCATGCAGGTAAAAACAGTATTGTATCTGGCTATTGTATTTGGCGCTTTCTGTCTCAAGCCCAGTGAAATTAATATCCCCTTTGAAACAGACGACTTTCAAGCAACTGTTTGAATCTAAATCGCACTTTCCTGCACATTCTTTAACGTGCACCTCATTCCAAATGTGTTGACCTCAAATTAAGAGCAGTCATGCATCTGTGATGTTTTTCTCGTAGTGTAGCGTTAGACCTGGCATTATTTGGGGTGGTTTCGCTTAAATTTTTGCCTTCAGACATCCTGTTTTGATTTTGTGCTGAACTTCATTTTTGCTGGTTTTAGGACTTTGTGCACTTTTTCACTACTGACCAGTGCTAAAGTGCATGTGCTCTGTCTAAAATGTAATGGCATTTGGTTTCTCCATGATTGGCCTATCTGATTAACTGATAATCCCTAGTACAGTGCACCATTTGTTCCCAGGGCCTGTAAATGAAATGCTACTAGTGGGCCTGCAGCACTGATTGTGCCACCCACATGAGTATCCCTTTAAAACGTGTCTCAGGCCTGCCACTGCAGAACCTGTGTGCGCAGTTCACCTTCTTGCCAGGCCCAAGCCTTCCCTTTTATTACATAGAAGTCACCCAAAAGGTAGGCCCGAGGTAGCCCCATGGGCAGGGTGCAGTGTATTTAAAAGATGAGGGACACATGTACTTTGGAGTTTTACATGTCCGGTTAATAGACTGTTAAATTTGTTTTTCACTGAAGCAAGGTACCCATAGGTTTGCATCGGAACTGCCTTGTAACACTTTACAAGTGTAACTTCCAATTGGGAAAAGATAGGAAGGAGAAGTTTGATGTCTCTAGACTCACAATTTAAAAACATCTTTTAGTGAAGTTGATTTTTAAATTGCAAGTCTGAAAATGCCACTTTAAGAAAGTTCAAACAACAATAGATATTTTTGCTGATAATTATTTTGTCCACACAGTTTTTGAAAGCGATCAAGTTTTTAACTTTCTTGACCTCATAGTTATTTAGTTAAACCTTCAGTTATTTTAAACAACACAATTATACACTTTCATATTCTTAAGACAAGCACCGCACTCGTGACGATATTTTATAAGTGGCCCAACCTCCCTGAGTAAATAGGCACATCCCCCCAATTCAGTAGTTTTGGAAAGTTGACCTTTTCTTACTTTAACCATTCTGTGCCTCTGCCTGTATCTGTAATACGCATTTGGGTTGGGTGTCAGCTGGGTTTTGTGCATTCGCTCTTGAAAAGTCAGACACAAAGGTAGCTGAGGTGGGCCCTGCATATTCTGATGGCCCATCACCAGGCTGATGGGTCTTTCTGTGCTAGAGTGAGAGGGAGAAGCTGACACTAGCACCTGAATAGGACTGTGCCTGTCCCCACACAAAGAGTTGCATATCCCCCTGTAGTCTGTCTGGAGGCAGGGCAAGGAAGGGCAGGGTCTTGTGCATTACAAAGACCTTTCTTTGAAGGTTCCCTACTTCAAAGACTGAAATGGGTATAAGTACTGGACCTCAGACACTATATACTCAGAACACTTCTGGAACTGAGGACATTCTACCAGGAAGAAGAGCTGTTGTGCTGCCAGTAGGGACTGCCACTTTGCTGCTTGCTTTGCTGTGTTGGCCTACTGCCTGCTGCTTCTTGCCTGGGAGTGAGAGGACTGGACTTGACCATCTACATCCTGCATCTCTAAAGGTTCTCCGATGGCTTGTTGGGCTTGCCTCCTATTTCTGAAGGTTCAGGGATATCAAAGACTTCACCTGCATCTTTCTACCAGTACCTAGGCTCCACTGTTGTGAGTCCTGCTCTGCCAAGTGGTGCCAAATCCAGTCCTGGGCCCTTGGAAGTGAGTGAGTTGGTGCTGCAATCCAAGAAACCAATGCATCGACACTGAAGCGTTGTTCCGAAACAGTGCATTTCAGTACGATATTGCCGCATTGCCGCTGACTGCACCGAAGCCGTGGACACGGCTCACAACTGTGCGATGCAACGACCTTGACTTACAACACTGCCCCGACTTTGCCGACAGAGCGCCTCCGATTAACTGCTGCTGCGAGAGTCTCGGACACCGAATCGCCGATGTCTGCGATGCACTGTCCCCAACTCCAGCGCAGTCCCAGCTCTGTGCAGCTTCACACCAACACATTGCCTACAGCCCAGCGGTTCGACATCGACACCTCAGAACCGACGCACAGCGCTGGTGACATCGACGCACCAATAACGTTGCCTGACTTCGGAACTGACGCATCGCCTTCGACAGAGATGCATCCACTCCGTTTTTCAATGCATCGTCTCCGAGCTTTGACGCATCATGGTACTGTCAGCAGGTGTGCGTGACTCCTGTATCCGGCCTGTGCTCCATCGCAGTCAGATTGAACTATTGAATTTTCCCCAGTCAAGCGCAACCAAATAGCCCCAGTTGGAGCTATTAACTGCATTTGATTTCATCTTGCAAAATTCATAACTTGACTTGTGTATGTTGGATTTTTGTCGTTTTGGTCTTGTTTTACTCAGATAAATATTGGTTATTTTTCTAAACTGCTGTGGAGTACTTTTGTGGTATTTTCACTGTGTTACTGTGTGTGTGTTTTCACAAATACTTTACACATTGCCTCTTTAGTTTAGCCTGACTGCTCTGTGCCATGTTACCAGAGGGTGAGCACAGGTAAACATTTAGGGGTTTACTTACAAGCCCCTTGCGCCACCGGTGTGTCACTTTTTGTAACGCACCACTGGTGCAACCTCCTGCCCCATATTTACAAGGACACGTAAAGCCACCCAGCGTGGCTTTTCCTGTCCCTGTAAATATGTCCCCTTCTCACGCAACACTTTGCGTGAAAGGTGTGTTGCATGGGTGTTGCTGTGGGTGTTCCCACGCAACACCTATGTATTCTGCTGCATTTCGTAAACCTGGAAATGCGTCAGAATGCTAAACCACACCAGGGGTGGCGTAGCGAGGCGCAACAAGGAGAAATGTTTTTTCCTCTTTCTAGGGGTGCTGCATGCTGCAGCACACATAGGAAGAAGGAATCATCTCTTTTTATTTTTTTTGTTATTGGTTTTGTGCAGGAAGGTACCCCGTCCTGCACAGAAACAATCTCCCCGCAACACAGGCACCCTTGCAGCATGGCACAATGGTGCCTGCATGGCACATGACAGCCGATTGTGCGCCAGTGCAGGGGAACGCACAGGGATGTGTCATATTGTTGTAAATATGACGTATCCCTGTGTTTTGAAAGTGCTGCAGCATGGTGCATCTAAAGGGCCCTTAGTGTTTACAACACTTACCCTGATGAGGATTGTGGTTCCTGCTTGGACAAGGTGCATACCTCTGCCAACCAGAAACCTAATGTCTAACATGTAGAATCCTGATTTAGGGCCTTATGTAGAGTTTGGCAGACAAGGAACTCTAGCAGAAATTTGGCAGAGTACCCTGTCCACCAGACTGTCGGTTTGCTAGCTCTATTTAGGTACGAGAGAACTGCCATGTTTCGTCTGATGGAGACTCCTTTGGCTTTCAGATGGAAGCCTTAGACTGATAGCACCAAGAACATCAGATCACTGGTTTCCGTACATCCGAACATCCGCCCTATATAGGGCTAATGTTCTGATGAACTTTTTTCCTGTTCTGGACTGCCAGAGAAAGTATGCTGATCACAAACAGGAAGACAGAAATTACCCCCACACTGTGAGAGAACTCCATGTGTGTCAGAGATTTGTGTTTGGTTGAACTGAAACACACTCCCCACTTTGAGAGTATTTATTTGTAAAACAAAAAACTTTGCCGTGAAGCCACATTGAACAAGGCACCCACAGAGCAAAGTTACCGGGGGTGGCTCCTCCACTAGGGCGGAGGAGTGTCGCCCCACTGCTTTCTCGCAGTGCGAGAAGCATAAACATAACATGGTAATAACTTTCAGTTATTACTATGTTATGTTTGGTTGCGGGCGGGTGGGCAGGGCTGCTCTGCAAGCAAGGCAGGGGAGGATTGGTGTGCCCACTCTGGAAAGCGCAAAGACTGTTTGGTCAGCCTTTTGGGGCCGCCCAAACCAGTCATGTGCACTCTGCCCTTCTCCATGCAGGCTGAAATGCAGCCTGCATAGAGAACATGCCCTCCCCATAAACCCTTGGCTGTGCGGCCAATTGGCTTAGGAGAGGGAGCCTGGCTGCCTGCTTCCTGTTCGGGCTGGAGGCAGGAGAGCAGGAGCAGAGAAAATGCGGGACCTGGCCGGTGGAAAGGTAAGTTTAATTTTTTTTAAATTCTTATTATTAAATTAACTCCCCTGCCCCACGCCATGCCGGCCCTGACTGAAAGTTACAGTACCTTGAGTGGAGCCACCATGGTAGCAGCTTTTCTAAAAGCAGTGATATCTCTCTAATATGGCAGTTTGCAGTCAGCCAGATCAGTGGGGTGAATGCCTCCGCAGCACTGACAGAACAGAGCTCAAACCATGAAGATCTAAATAAGTGCCTTTGTTTTTATATGCTGTCCTGAGTAGTCTTGGTGGAACAGTGCTGACCCACTCAAAATGTCCCTGGTTTTAGCAAATCTGCACAAAATGGGCCCTATTCACAAATTTAAATTTATTTAGAAATGTACGTTTACAACCAAATTTACCTTTTTTACCCCTGCCAGGAATTCACCAAGGGACTCCTGCCAGGCGTATGCCCATTTAGGTGTGAGAAGATCTCCATCACACGTGTGAAGTTCTCTGCACTCCAAAATCCCACTCCAGGGGTGGGGAAATTGTTGTGCCAAGGCATGGCTAGCCTTGAAAGCTTGTAAACTCTTAAATGCAGGGCTGTTTGTCCACATTCACAAATTCCTCTCGTTGCCCTTTCTATCCTGGAACCTGTAGGATTGTTACTCCGGCCAAAGGCTGACCTACAAATTAATTATTCAAACATCTAACGACTGGCAAATATGTTTCCCGCCAAACACTTGGGTAATGCTCCCTTGAATTTAAATGGTAACGAAATGAATCAAATAATTGTGACCTCTGTTATTCTTTGTATTGGGAAATACGTATTTGGACCCTGAGTACATGGGTCAGTCGAGCCAAGATGGAAAACACACTATTAAACCTAGCATGAACTATACTGGACAGGTGACAGACTCAGAACCATTGCAGACAGTGAGGCTGGTGGGTACTACAGGTCAGGGGTAGAGGAGGCTGCTTTCAGGGGGCAAGGGTCAGTTGCGGGGTAGTGGCTGGTGAGTCTGTCTTTTTTTTACTCCAACATTTGCCATAAGTTTTAGTTTCATTATTTCTTCTTCGGATGAGCCGAGAGTTGTGTGTTCCACAACCGAGGCAGTTTTACCTCTTTTTTTAGGTCTCGCCTACACAGCGCGCATGCGCTGCATAAGAGAGACCTTTAGCTATCGGCACAGCTTTGGGGGCAAAAACGTGCACGCGTTGCATTGCTTGCAATGGCAACGCGTGCACGTCTGGCGATTCCCTTGCGGGAGCGCGCAGTGCCATATGGTGGCGCCATATGGTCACAATCATCACGCCTTGCTGCACGCTCCCGCAAAGGAATCGCGCAGCCCCCTCCCCCCTGCTGCTGCGCGAGGCGCGCGCTTGTTGTTCTTGAAAAAGCCAACTAATCGGGGCACAAGCTGCCAGGCCCCAGAGTCGCGCTCACACGCTCCTTAATCACACATACACGTTTGTTTGTTCAATGTTTCAGAAGTGCTGAGGTGCTCGGGCCTACTCATCAGGCGAGCAAACGTCGACCATTTTGACAAGTGTGAATGTGCCTCAAAGGGCGCTAGCCGGCGGCTGTAGCCCTTCAAGAGTAAATGTGTTTCATAAAGCGCTAGCCGGCGGCTGTAGCGCTTATTGTACAGAGTTTGAAAACTATGGGTCAATTGGTGATAGGCAAAGTTTTCTGCTACAAGTGAGCAGCTTGTGTTATGTGTTCTAGTGCATTTTAGTACTGAAATCACTCTCGTGGACATGCGTACACAGTGAACTCCGTATATGTCTGTGTAAAAAGAGAGCCCCTGCGGTCATTTTTCAAAACCAACATATGTGCCCTCATGGCCGGCCTGGGTGGATGCCTGGGTGGATGCAGGAGGGGCTGGGGCAGCGATGCTTCCTCCACCTTTCCCACACTGGCCCGGTAACCCCAACAACTACCACGACCGCACTCACGGCGAGTGTGGAGGCCCCCCATTCTGCCCCCAGGCACTGCGATAGAAGGGCAGGGAGACCTGTCGTGCCCAGTGCTTTCCGCCCCAGCCCCTCCGACACTCAGTGCACAGGGGTCATACATCAACAAGGTCTGAGTCTCAGCTGCAGCTCAACATCCTGTGATTCTGGGCAAATCACTTAATTTCCCCGTACCCGTGTTCCTCCCAAAAAATGAAAGTGACTATGTGTAATGAAACTGGAGCTTATGTAAACCGGACACACTCCTTGCTTGACACGGGAGAACGTGCTCCCCATCCCAGTGGTTTCTCCCTGTCTGCAGTCACAACGTTTTTGATTTTTAGGTCTCGGCCTGCACCAGCGCTTGCGCTGGTCTGGCCGAGAGTTTGTAAGCGGGTTTTGGAAGTGCAAACACTGACTTTCGGCTGGCGACCAGCTTGAGTTCACGATGGCATGCACGCGCAGCTGGCATCTGGGTTTCCTATCTCTTCCTCATTTCCTCGTCATGGCTCATTAACTCTCTGGACTCTGATGTTTCAATCGCAGCAGCAGCTCACATTACCAACTGAGGGCCCTGGACTACAGTCACATGAAAAACAACAGCGATTAGCATTGAAATGCAAGCTTTTTTTTGTCTAGTTAGAAATATTGCTTCAGTGGGTTGATTTCACCTTATATCGCTATTTGTTTTATATTGGGAGTCACAGCCTAATTACCAGTATTTTTGTCTCTCACTGTTTTTTTAAAAATATTTATTCGCGCAAAGCACAAAGCTATATTTAAGGTTACTTTTTCCACGTCACTTCTTCACTCTATTTAAACTCCACACCCCCACTCTTATTGTCTCTCTCCTTCTCTCTCTCTCCCCTCTCTAATTCTCTCTCTACTTAATTAACTCTCCCCTCTCTATCTTTTTTAGCCTTTCATTCTCTCTCACCCCTTTATCTGTTTCTCTTTCAAACTCCTTCATTCACTCTCTCTCCCCTTCTTTCTCTCTCTATCCCGCTCCACTCTTTATTCTATGTACACCCTTTCTCTCTTTCTCTCTCACCACCCTCTCTAATTGGGCATTATATCTTCACTCTCTCTCTCACTCGGCAACACCACAGCATCACTCAGCGCAACCACAGCATCACTCAGCGCAACCACAGCATCAATCAGAGCCAGCACAGCATCAATCAGAGCCAGCACAGCATCAATCAGAGCCAGCACAGCATCAATCAGAGCCAGCACAGCATCAATCAGAGCCAGCACAGCATCACTCAGCACCAACACAACATCTCTCAACGCCATCACAGCATCACTCAATGCCATCACAGCATCACTCAACGCCATCACAGCATCACTCAACGCCATCACAGCATCACTCAACGCCATCACAGCATCGCTCAGTGCAACCACAGCATCACTCAGTGCAACCACAGCATCACTCAGTGCAACCACAGCATCACTCAGTGCAACCACAGCATCACTCAGTGCAACCACAGCATCACTCAGTGCAACCACAGCATCACTCAGTGCAACCACAGCATCACTCAGTGCAACCACAGCATCACTCAGTGCAACCACAGCATCACTCAGTGCAACCACAGCATCACTCAGTGCAACCACAGCATCACTCAGTGCAACCACAGCATCACTCAGTGCAACCACAGCATCACTCAGTGCAACCACAGCATCACTCAGTGCAACCACAGCATCACTCAGTGCAACCGCAGCATCACTCAGTGCAACCGCAGCATCACTCAGTGCAACCGCAGCATCACTCAGTGCCACCGCAGCATCACTCAGTGCCACCGCAGCATCACTCAGTGCCACCGCAGCATCACTCAGCGCCACCGCAGCATCACTCAGCGCCACCGCAGCATCACTCAGCGCCACCGCAGCATCACTCAGCGCCACCGCAGCATCACTCAGCGCCACCGCAGCATCACTCAGCGCCACCGCAGCATCACTCAGCGCCACCGCAGCATCACTCAGCGCCACCGCAGCATCACTCAGCGCCACCGCAGCATCACTCAGCGCCACCGCAGCATCACTCAGCGCCACCGCAGCATCACTCAGCGCCACCGCAGCATCACTCAGCGCCACCGCAGCATCACTCAGCGCCACCGCAGCATCACTCAGCGCCACCGCAGCATCACTCAGCGCCACCGCAGCATCACTCAGCGCCACCGCAGCATCACTCAGCGCCACCGCAGCATCACTCAGCGCCACCGCAGCATCACTCAGCGCCACCGCAGCATCACTCAGCGCCACCGCAGCATCACTCAGCGCCACCGCAGCATCACTCAGCGCCACCGCAGCATCACTCAGCGCCACCGCAGCATCACTCAGCGCCACCGCAGCATCACTCAGCGCCACCGCAGCATCACTCAGCGCCACCGCAGCATCACTCAGCGCCACCGCAGCATCACTCAGCGCCACCGCAGCATCACTCAGCGCCACCGCAGCATCACTCAGCGCCACCGCAGCATCACTCAGCGCCACCGCAGCATCACTCAGCGCCACCGCAGCATCACTCAGCGCCACCGCAGCATCACTCAGCGCCACCGCAGCATCACTCAGCGCCACCGCAGCATCACTCAGCGCCACCGCAGCATCACTCAGCGCCACCGCAGCATCACTCAGCGCCACCGCAGCATCACTCAGCGCCACCGCAGCATCACTCAGCGCCACCGCAGCATCACTCAGCGCCACCGCAGCATCACTCAGCGCCACCGCAGCATCACTCAGCGCCACCGCAGCATCACTCAGCGCCACCGCAGCATCACTCAGCACCACCGCAGCATCACTCAGCACCACCGCAGCATCACTCAGCACCACCGCAGCATCACTCAGCACCACCGCAGCATCACTCAGCACCACCGCAGCATCACTCAGCAACACCTGAGTATCATTCAGCATCACCTCAGCATCATCTCCGCAACAGTCACCACCACTACCACCTCAGCATCACTCAGCACCACCTCAGCCTGCTCTCGGAATTTGGCATCTGTTGATTCTCCCCTAGCGTCTGGCCGCTGCTAGTGTTATAATACAGGTACTAGTTCCCAACCTTCACCCTCCGATTGTTTATGCCCCTCAAAAAAAAAGCTTTAACAAACAACCATTGCAATAGGCAGAAACAAGTTGCCAGCATTGCAAGAACAAAAGAAAACTGAGAATTTTTTATTGTAAATACTTTTTTTAATATGGTCGTTCAGTTTTACATAATGCCTTCTTGGTCATATATAAAGTAACAAAAATGCTTCTGACACTTTTTTATTATAACTTTTCAGCATGCCGCACAGCAGCCACACTTCTCTACAGCACAGCTTGAAGACATTGGCAAAGTCAATAGCTCTGCCTAAACACTTATAAGGCCCCAAAGGCGAGACCTATTGGCTATGCCAATGCTTGTTTATCTGGCACTCACAACAGAATAATAATTAAGAAATATCACATAGATGTTCTACAGTAAATGAACAGAACCATTAAGTCCTGAATACTCGCAGGTATTGAATTAGTTGTGAGCGTTATTTAAGGGCAGAGGCTAAGGTCTGAGCACGGCCACCGGAATTCTGCAATTCTGTGTTATACAAATGCACATACATACATCCATACATACCACAGTGTTTCGTAAATTGTTTTTAAAAATCCTTCCATCACCAGTACACATTATCTCGGGGTATTAGGGCAAAAGTGTCCTCTACGCTGTAGTTTTCTATGTAAGCCTTTTAAGTTCACCACTTACAACACAAAGTTTATCTTCTGACCCTTTGCAAAGCACTCTTCAGTGACAGTGGAGCTTTGCACTGCCAATGCAGTGGTCCAGGAAGGCGCTTCACTGTGGGCTTTTCTCTCTAGGAGAGCTGGGGCCCCACCCAACTACTACCATACACGTGTAGTAACCTAATGCTAAACCTATTGACTCTGGCAAGGCTTGTTTTCTATTCGTGCCGCTTTAAGTGCACTGTGTATGTCTTCCTCTCCCGGTGCCTTAACGTCCTATCTATTTGTGTGCTTCTTGCTGTTTGTAAGAGTCCATCTTTTACTCCGTATGTGTGCTGTAGAAGGGATCACCCCATCGCCGTACGTCTCTGTTTTTGGCTCTGCCTGTGTGACTTTCTCTGCCCTCGTGCGTACGTGTCCATCTCATTTGTTTCACACATGTGCTGCTGAAGCGATCACCCCACTCCCTCCTTGTGTGTCCGTCTTCATTTCACCAGATTCTCTGCGGTTATTGCCTTGCCTTCATGTGACACCTCAGACAATCCCCGCCAAAGTAAACACGTCCCTCCTGTGAAATAAAGAACGCCATACAATGCGCGCGCGCTATTAGTATTCGGGAGCCTGGCCCACGCGGCATTGTTACAGCAGTGTCTGTACGCCGACAAGAGATAACAATTCGATGTTTTTCCTGCTGTCATTTCTTTATCTTGTCGCGTCAGGTCTCCTCATACCTTACTCGCAGACCTGGAGGGGGGCAGTGCAGGCGAAAGACGAGACTCTGGCTCAGTCGAGGCCCCTGTAGCGCAAGGCCAGAGCTGCCGACTTTAGAGCTGGGGAACCAGGTTCGAATCTGCGCGTGGGCTCAGCATCCTGTGATTCTGGGCAAATCATGTAATCTCCTTGTGCCTACCAAAAATGAATGTGTTCTAGTCTAATGTAACTCCTCATGTAAAGCCTCCAATACCTTCGGGTCGAGTTCGTGCTATATAAAACTGCAAAAGAAATAATGAAAAGTTTATGAGGAGACGTGCTACGGAGCGCCTGCAGGGGTAATTAGCACAGGTGGAGTTATCAGTGGAGGAGGTCAGCATAAGCCGAGGGGCTGGGCGATCACGCCTGCCACCGGGAAGATTCCTGAGCTCTTACCTGCCCCTCGGCCTCTTCAATGCTGCAGGCGCACTCGCGCTGAACAGCGATCATTAGAAGCTCCAAATCAGGCGCCGGGCCCCCGAGAGGTCATTCCTGGCAGTGGCCATTGCGCCAGCAGTAGGAACGCGAGGAGAGGAAATACATTAAAGGCGGACAGAGCAAGAAATAGACAAGGGAAGGAATGGCAAACTCAAGAAATCACAGAAAAAATTAGAAAGGAACAGAAGACATTAAAAAAAAAAAAAAAAGTCTAGAAACGAACTGAGACAGAAAATGAGTGCCTACCAATGGTGGTTGGTGGGAAATCGCATCGGAGGGGTGCAAAATATTTTTTTTAAAATCACTTAAATGACACTGCCACTCGATGTTCTCCAGCACATCTTCATTCTGCAGCATGTCCTCAGAGTGCGAATCTCATCCAAACAAGATGCTGTTCTCATGCTGTTAAGCAGCATGAGTGAAGCGTCTTGATTGGCTGGAGCAGGCTGGCTCTATGCTCTAAAAGGCACTGTTGGCCTGTGCCTGCTTGGACAGCCGGGGTTGGAGAGGTTTCAATTGCGTATGCCGGTTTGGCCGTAGCAAGTTAGCCATCCAAACCAACATGCGCACTCCAAACTTAAGTGGCCACTCCTCACTCCCTCATTCTCCGTTTGCTAGCAGAGAGTAAAAAAATAAAATTGAAAGAAAATATTTTATTTTTCACATTTTCTGCTCCAGCAGTGTGTGTGGGGGGGCACGCTCCACCGCTCTGATGGAAGAACCGCTACTGCCTGCTGTAAGGCATATTGTGGCTTACCAAGAACATATAGGGGCATGGATCCCGCCCATTGCATTGGTTGGCTTTCCCTGTCACTGTCCTTTGCCTGCTTTTTATTCGTGCCTCAGATTGTCGATCTTGTATTTGCCCCTTCAATAGAGAATTCTCTTAACAAACTCTTAGATTGGCTGGCATTGCTGCCTCCACTCCTCGCTTTTGAAGCACTACTTTTTTTTTTCTTTTGTTTGAAGCACTTCATCATAGTTTAATTTTAAGCCATTTCCCCCATGTACGTCTTTCCCCCTGCACTCCATGCTGCTCTCTGTTGCCTGACTATTTCTTCCCATACTCCTCCCTCTTGCATTCACATGTGTGCTTCTCCCCTATTGCTTCCCCCCATCAGCACCCTCCATGTTGCACCCCTCAACCCCCATATTGCTTTCGCAACTGCCCTCCCATCTGTTGCTTGTGCGTCCCCTCCAGCCTTCCGTCCATTGCTTACGCATCCCCTTTTGTGTTGCTTTGGCATTCCCCCGCCCTCCGTCATATTGCTTTGCCGTTTGCCCCCAATCAGCTCCTGTGTTACTTTGCCATTCCTCCCACTATCCCCCATGTTTTTTCGCTCCCCAGCCCACACACTTAAAAAAAAAAATGCTTTTGAGCATTTGTAAGATCTTTGGAGTTACCAATCCAACTCTGATCAGTAACTAAAAAATTTTTTTAAGCGTGTGCGTTATTTTAATGACGCATGCGTGGTGCACACACCATCAAAATGACATGGTTAGCTGCATTAAGAGCTTTTGTCTTTTTTAACTTTAGCCATGCTGCACAGCATCATACAAGGACAACACCCATCCCTGCTGATCGCACTCCCTTCCCTTGGCTCAATAGCCAATGGTGGAAACAGCTGCCCTTGGGCCACCCCAGTCCTTCTAGCCCACTCGGTAGTCTCCGCAGTAGTAAGTCAAGTGCTGTGTTCCACTTGGCCAGAATTGTAGGCCTTAATATTGCAAAAATTCCTCAATTGAATCCAGAATGCCCATGACTTTTTCCATATCTTGATCACTACAGGTGCTGCTGGCTGCCCTCTTGGTTGCCCTGGAAGGCCTACCTGTTACCCGGGTTACCACTTAAAATAAAATTAAAGCCAACACCACAAAACAGTAATCAATGATCCATCAAAAAGACTAAACAAGCACAACCATTGCTACAAATGGCTTGCACCTCAAACGTTGAACTCTTCAAAATTTGTAAAGCTTTTAAAATCCAAACTTTTAAAATATCCAGACAAGCAGGAAACAATGGGAAAACCCCTTAATTCCAGCCATCTCTTCTCCTTGTCTCCTCTGTCTGGGCATGGACGAGATGAGCAGGAGACGAACCAGGCCTCAAGTGATGTGCACAAGAATCATTGCACAGCAAAGTACTTATTGTTCAGAATTAGGCATGCAGAAGATGTCGCTAAATAAGGTGTGAGACCACTGCAACTACGCACTGCAGCACTCACAATAGGGTATTGGAGGGCAGCCGAACATCAGGGAGGTCTGTCACTCAGGATAGTTTGAGGAATGGAGCAGTCCAACGACTGCTGCGGTTTAGGCTTGGATTTGGCTATATTGTAGCCCAGGGGTATAAATCAGGCCATTTTCTGCTACCAGCCACCATTTTATAGTGGTGACACGGTGGCTGGTAGCAGGTCCCAGAGCGTGTTTGTGGTTTTGTCGCTAGCGGTTAAGTCTGATATTAGGAATTGTTCCTTACTGTATTCTTAGGAGATTGTTGTCTGATGAGAAGGTTGCGCAGGCTCTGCGGTTCCTCGAGGTGGAGGTGGCATAGTGCATCAGCAGGGGTCGAGGCGGCAGTAATTTCCTGTTCCCCTCCATGCTGGACCCCCGCTGCTCAGGGCATTGAGGTAAGGGAGCAGGCCACTCTCCTTTGGAGAGCGGCCCGAGAGCACGTGGGGCAGGCCGCAGGGTAAAGCCTGAGCTGGGCGGACCGTTTTCCCTGTGCGGCCAGCACGTGTAAGCGCTCGGGGGCCAAGGGGAGGAAGTCAGCGCCAGTGTGATAGCCTGCTTAGGTGACATTGCAACAGACGGTGCGGGAGACAGGGAGGCTTCCTGTTCTCGTGAGGTGGCTGGGGGCCAAAATGAGGCCTGTGTCGAGGGTTGTGGGCGGGGCAAATACCAAATCGTGCTCTGCATTGGGGGGGAGGGGGAATCAGGGTAGAATTTTGGAGGCCCTCAAGTCCTATGGGGATTGTGGCAGGGAGGCAAGGGGAGATGCTGCCAGGGAGGGACTGCTCTCAGCAGCAGGCACAAGCTGGAAAGGTACGAGCAGGGAGTACAGTGACTATTGCAGGGCAGTTGTGGAAGAAGCAGTGGACATAACAGGCCCCCTTGGGGAAGGCATAAGAGTGAGTGCAGGGTAGAGCGTGGAGCAGGGGAGTAAGAGTTGATGGCAGGGGAGCACATGGGCCTCAATATCATTGGACAGAGGGGGCTTTTTGGGACGAGTCCCAGAAGGAGCGAGGGAGCGCTTGGCGCAGGTGGTGTTGGGGGGCAGTAGGTACCCATCTGCAGGGCAACTGGGGGCCGACACACAAGGTGGATCAGAAGGGGGGTCTTGAGAGGCACCATACAGGGAGCACCTCGTGCGCCGGCTGCAGGCATTTGGGCAGCAGGGCTGGAATGGAGCAATGGGGAGAAGCAATGTCAGGATGAGGCTTTAGGCAGTGAGTGGATGATTTGGAGCAGGAGTAGATCGCTCGGTGAGGAGAGAAAGAGACCAAGGAGGGTGTATGCCAGGGTGGACCAGCACTCTAACGCGTTATGGGTGCAGGGTGCACCGGCAAAGGCACAGGCAGAGGAGAGCATGGTATTGGATGAGAGTGATTGGTTGTCAGACACAAAGGCGAGTATGAGTAATAGTGAGGTAGTTACCCGCACACTGGGCCTCTCCTCTTTCTTGTAGGGTGATTGGTATAGTGGCATGGTGGACTCAGGGCAGCTTCATACAGCTCCAGCACCCCGATGGGAAGGGAAGGTGTAGTACATTCCTTTCATGCTTCACAGTCTAGTGTTTTAAGAATGTACCTGCATTTACATTTCATGTCTTTATTTGTATGTGAGTGTTCTGTTCCAAAGCAGTTGTTTCCCCGACCTGCTTGGAAGAGTCCGCTCTTGCCATGCTCTGCGCTTACAATAAAGCCTCTACGATCTACTCACCGCGTCTGCGTCTTCTATTTGCCACATTTTGGCGACGATCTTCTTCGAACCCTTGCGTGCAAAATGAGTCCAGACTACACTCTGGTTCAAGCCGTTTCTTTGGATCGCTTAAATCACAGTGCACCCGGATGAGAGCGGACAGCAGCGACACTAAGCAAAGCCAAGGTGTGTCTCCATATCTCCGAACATCGTAGCGGCAGCACAGCAAGCCACTTTTGGGTCAAGGTTACCCTTTCGACGGTGTCCTGGCGATGACGTGCTCCACACAGCGGTTACAGTGAGTGACGTATCCAGTCATCTACCACGTTGGCGTTCCCCAGGAAACGGAGAGTTCTCTCCTCTAGGAACTGTCTCCTAGCAACGTCTCCCGTAAGTGATCGACGCTGCGTTGACGTATTTCGCTACTGCGTGTGGCCTTAGCAACGCGAAACGTCAACTTTCAACCCTACGTACAGCGTCAAGACTCATTACGTCGGCATAAGCACATTGGGCCATTTTCTTTTCTTTGTCCGTCGATTTCCCTAGCAACCCGCAAAACAGTGAAACTGCTTAGCAACCGAGACTGGCCCGGACTTCTCCTCAACGCGCTGAAGCTCCGATTGTGGTTTTCACACAGTTATACACTCCAGTTACCGCATCTTCGCCTACCTACGTCTCCTTCAAGGTACTTTCTGCTAATTCACGTTGCTTCGTACCAGTAATAACATTGCCTTTGCATGCTTAGTCTCTTCACGCTTAAAGCCTCCTCGTTTTGACTATCCCATGAACGTCTCCAACAGTGTTATTCCCCTTCTTACGTCTTTGGCATTTGTGGCATAGCATGGCTTCTTCTCAGATTGCAGTTGTACTGCCTCCAAATTCTTTAGCACAACCTGGTCACCTAGCATCCCATGGGAGGATTGGATCCTCATATTCGAAAATTACTTAGATGCACTGGTGATTTCTCTGCCAAAAGGAAGAAAGCTCTTTTACTAAGCACATTAGGCAAAGCGGGACAGCAAATTTTTTGTTACCTTCCTCAAGCTCTTCAAGCTAACGGCCAAGTAATGCCTGATATATAAAGAGGCGATCTGTAGGTTGGAAGCCAGGTATGCCAAAGAGGAAAACCTAGTAATGAACAGATATAAATTTTACACGCAACATCAGAAGCAAGGCGAATCCATTGATGAATTTATTTCTAGACTTAGAGAGCTGTCCATTAAATGCAAATTTGGTGTAATGACTGAGGAACTAATTAGAGATCAACTAATTGTTCAATGTAACAATAAGAAGATTCAGGAGAGACTTTGGGCAGCAAAGAACCCCAATCTCAAGACTGCTATTGACTTAGCTAAAGTTGTTGAACAGTCTGAAGGATGCATGAAAGAACTTGAAAAAAGAAATCTCAGTCATGACATTAATGAAGTTTCTTTGCAGGAGTTTGGAGACAATGACCGGGGTGATGATGATTTAAGCGCTATAGCCGCAGTTAAAAACAAAGGAAATTACTAAGGAAACCTTTCAACCCTAAGTTTTTTTCCCTTTCTAAATTCAAAGGGCCCTTCACAGTCAAAAAGTTCTTGATCACTGTGTTATCTTAAACAATGGTGAATGTTGGAACTTCCGACGAGTGGCACTCTACCAAAAAGGCGGTGTGGACCATAAACAAGGTAAACATGTAAGTTCTCTGAGTAGTAGCGGTTATGTCCTAGCTCAGGAACTTGAGGATACTTCCCTTCCAAGGCTGTCGGGTACGGTCCTTGGTGGGGCGGATTGTTTGATTCCTGTCGGTCCATCCTCAGGTGGTTTGCCTTCCTCCCAAACAAGGGTTTCCGTCTCTGAGGGTCCCTGTTCTTCCCGCCCTCTCAGGAGCCGCAAACCACGTATTCATCTTAAAGATTTTGTGTGCTAAGTTTTTTGTTTTTTTCCTTTCTTTTCCCTCCCTACAGTTCCTCTTGCTATTGCTATTGTTATTTTTGCCTTTGGAAAGGGAGAAGATGTGTAGTACATTCTTTTCATGCTTCACAGTCTAGTGTTTTAAGAATGTACCTGCATTTACATTCCATGTCTTTATTTGTATGTGTGTTCTGTTCCAAAGCAGTTGTTTCCCCGACCTGCTTGGAAGAGTCCGCTCTTGTCCTGCTCTGCGCTTACAATAAAGCCTCTACGATCTACTCACCGCGTCTGCGTCTTCTATTTGCCACAGAAGGCTTGGTCCTGTACGGCCAGCTGGACGGCGGTGGTGGATGGCAAGACCACTGTCCCCTGAAGGACTATAATGGCTTCGGCAGTGCAACTGGGTGGTGGGTACGGTGCTACCCCTGGCAACAGACAATACAGGACAGTGTCCTGCATCGAAAGTGGAGTTGGGAGGGCAGGGTATGGCCCCCCAACACAGACTGGAGCAAGGCACAGGTCTCAAACAAATGGTCATGCCGCTGTGGCAGGCGGCAAACCCTGCCACAGGTGATGAGGTTGGCGCTATACTAGAGGATACGGTTTTAGATTATGATGAGGAGAGCTTGGAAAGAGGGGAATTGGTGGAAGATGACGTACAAAGGGAGGAAGAAGTACAACAAAACGGGGTGGGTAGCAGTGGGGAGGGGGATATTCATCAATCTGTTGATACTGTTTTGCAGAGTGGAAGTGCTGGGCTGCAGCAACACGGAGGCCAGGGAGTACAGGAAAGGAGGGGACAGGTGGCGAAGCGGTGGGCTCCAGAACGGGCACCGACCTTGGTGCCAGGTAAGAACTGCACAGGCAAGCACAGCACTGCTGCAATGGTGTCAGTTAGTGTGGATGTGTTGGAGTCACAGGGAGGGGGCACGATACGTTTCTGCAAAGGTTTTTATGTGAAAGATATGGGGGTAGGCAAAGAGAAGCAGAGCTCCGTTGGGGCAGACAACAGAAAGACTGGGCTCTGGTACAAAAAGTTGATGGTCATGGAGGCAGTCGCAGGTCCCGATGGTACCGATGGAGGGGCACCAGAGTCACAGGCCAAGGTAGCAGAGAAGAGCGTGGAGGGGCGGCGAGGGGGAGAAAGCAGAAGGGATGGAGAGCAAAGAGTTGATGATTAAGAAACTGCCCTACATGGTGGGTTCTAAGCCTTTAGGAGCACATCTCATTCTAGCGACAAAGAAAAAATTTGGAATGTGAAAAATATCCTGAGCGGTGTGTAGCAATTTTTAAATATATGGACATAAGAAAGGCACAGATCGATTATGGGGGTTATGCTTGGGCCCAATACGATGATGAGTTTAGGGTGTGCATGACCCTGGATACCAATGCGCAGTGGGGGGAAGTAGACTCAGATCTTTGGCACCACACCATGGGCCCCTCAAAGTTTGGCAAGACGAGCTTTACGGCTGGCGGGTTACCTATTGTGCATCGGCCCTTTTAAGGGCGCCCCGGCCGGGGAGGGGTGGGAGCAACTGGAAATGGACGGGGTGGGCAGACAGGTGCCTGTTGGGATTTTAACAGAGGAGTATGCACCAGGCAATATTGCAGGTTCGAGGTTGCATGAATGTTCAAAACGTGCCGGCAAACATCCCCTTGTTAACTGCTACGGGGTGGGAGGGCAGTCCAGTAATTCCTCAGGCAATGGCAGCAGCAGCAGGGGCCCACCAGCAGTCAGCAGTTTAGTCAAGCTTCCAGGTTTAGGGGTGGACGGGGAGCACAAGGATCTGGAGGCAAAAGCTCATACACCCATCAAACTAGATCACCTGAATTTTTGGCTGGCACTCTAAGATCAGAAAGAGGATGCCAGGTTGTTGAGGGAGGGGTTCACGTGGTTTCAGACTGGGGTACCAGGGTCCAAGGGTGCACAGGTGGGTGATCCATCTTAAGTCGGTCTGTGCCTTCAAAACATGTGGGGAAAGACAAACTGTGGAAAGAGATACAGGAAGGGGAGGATGGCTGGCCATGTGACGATAGGCCCATGGAGTTTTTAATGGTGTCACCCATTGGAGTGGTGCCGAAAAAAGAAAAAGGTCAGTTCAGGCTGATTCAACACCTGTAGTGGCCGGAGGGTATTTCTGTTAATGATTTTATCCCAGAGGATAAGGCTTGAATCACATTCTCTTCTGTGGATGTGGTGCTGTCCATAGTAGAGGAAGTAGGTAGGGGGGCGCAAATGGTCAAGAGGGACATCAAGCCCAGTTTAGGCATTCAGTTTGAGGGCAAATGGTATGTGGACAAAGCGCTCCCGATGAGGTGTTCCATATCATGCTCACAATTTGAACGTTTCAGTACCTCCCTCCCAGGGGGGTTCTCTTGGTGCATGGGGCACACGCAAGTGACATACTATCTTGATGACTTCTTTTTTGTGGGGAACCCCAGTTCCACAGACAGCAAGCAGATGCTGGTAAGTTTAGAGGAGCTCATGGGGTATCTGGGAGTGCCTTTGGTACTGGAGAAGACAGTCGAACCCAGTATGGTGCTGTCATTCTTGGGCATTGAAATTGACTCATTAGTAATGGAGGCCCGCTAACCAGTAGAGAAAAAGTTGGCGATGCAATTGCTGTTGGATGCCATATTAGCAAAACTCAAAGTTACGGATAAAGGGGTGTAAGTGTTGGGGCATTTGAATTTTGCCTTTCGGGTGGTGAGAGCAGGGAGGACATTTTGTCAACGCTTGGGGATGTCATTGTCTGGCCTACCGTTACCACATCACCATGTCAGATTGCCAGCAGAGACAAAAGAAGATTTGAGAATGTGGCGTTTCTTTTTCGAATCTTTCAACGATATGCCATTGATGGCCATGGCAGACTTTGAGTTTGATGCAAAGGTTTACTTCGACGCTGCGGGAGGGATAGGCCTTAGGTTATATTGGCAAGGAAAATGGTGCGCAGAGGAATGGCCCTCGGAATGGAAGCACAGGGGCTGGAGCATAGCTTTCTTAGAAATGTTTCCACTTGTAGTGGCAATGTCCCTGTGAGGAGAACAGTTTGCACCCAGGAAAGTTTTATTCCTCATTGACAACATGGCTGTAGTGCAAGTAGTTAACCAGCAGTCAGCAAGGGACGCACAAGTGTTGAAGTTGCTTTGGATTTTTGTGTTGAAGTGTCTGAAGTTCGACATTTTGTTTAGCTCGCGACATGTGCCAGGTGTGGACAATGACATTGCAGATGCTTTGTCCTGTTCACAGTGGGAGAGATTCCATGGGTTGGGCACGGTTCACACAGAGCGAGGACCAGGATGCCACAGAAACTATGGTCGGTAGGCGACAGAGGATGCTTCAGCTGGTGTTAGAGTTGCTGGCCTTATTGATGAGGAGGGCTTATAGTCAAGCTTGGGGGTAGTTTTTAGATAGTGGGGCGCAGAGGAGACGGGATGCATGGGCAAAAACAGAAGATGTAGTCCAGCTATTTTTGAAATTGATTGATTAAGGGCAGTCCAGAGTCACAATCACAGGCAAAGTGGCAGGTATTGCGTTCATGGGAAAGCTTTTTTGGGGTTATACCCCATCGGCAGGGGAGCTGGGAACCAGGATGCTAGAGGGATGGGCTAGAGAGGCCGGACGCATTGGGCCGAAGAGGAAGCCGCTCACATGGGGTTTATTTTGTGAACTGATCAGGAGCTTGTCCGGGATATGCACAAGCGAGGAGGAATAGGTTTTGTTCCTGGCACTGATGTCTTGGATGTTCTTTGGGGCTTTTCGGGTGTCTTAGCTCTCGGAGGGATGGGGGACTCACAGGGCTCATTTGGGAGGACATCCGACCGTGCGTGGTGGGGCTTCAAGTTTGGCTACATATTTCAGAAACAGATCAGAGGGGTCAGGGTAGATCCATCCTGCTGTGCAGGTACCCAGTGGCCAGTTTTTGCCCAGTTAGATGGGCCGCCTCCCTGCGGGTCAGGTCATCAGGAGGTGTAGGTCAGGTTTTTTGGCAAATTGATGGCAGGCCCGTGACGGCATTTCAGCTATTGTTTGTCTTGTGAAAAGGGCTGACCCAGATGGGAGTAGAAAAGTTTTGGGACACATTCGTTCCACATTGGTACGACAATAGAGGCAGTTAGGAGGGGCTGCAGTAGGACAGACATCAGGGGCCTGGGTAGATGAGCATATGACTGTTTTCAGTGCTATGTGCGGGACGGGGAAGGGGATTTTTAAAACATTTCTTCATTTTCACTTGTTATTGTTGTTATCCAGGATCGGTTCCAGGCCCATAGGTCGCCGAATTATCATTATGGATAGCGGGGCACTCTTTCGCTAAGTGGACGGAAAGGCAGGCAAGGGAAAGCGGACACTGTGCCAATTTGAGTCTTGACCTCAACAGTTTCCAAGTGCGCTGGCGTGGCAGAGGGGGCAGGCAATGGTGAGAATTGTTACCCTGTTTGAATAGGTTAATGGTGGGAGGGAAGTGCCAAGATGATTTGTTGCTGCATTTAAGGAAGAATGACCTAGTGGTGGAAAAAGGGGCATCTTTGATGAGAGCGATTAAGGGCGATTTACGAGAAGTACAAAGGCATTAGTCAGGATGCCATGTTGTGTGGGCAGGGTTCATACCTAGGAGAGTGTGGTGTGGAGCTAACAACCGGTAGCTATGGAGAAGGCGAGGGGGAAGATTAATAGATAAATGAGGGTCCTCTGGAGGGAAAGAGGTATCAGTAGAATCGTGCATGACAAATTGAAGTACGATGCTTCTGAAGTTTTCCACGGGGATGGAGTTCATCTGTCATACTATGGGATGGAGCTCAGTTTGTTGCAGGTACAGAAGGTACTGCCAAAAATGTTGAACGTGCATTAGTGTCCAACAGGGCGGGGGAGGGTGGGTCAGAAAAAGTCGGTCAGGGCCTCTTTCTGAGTGGTGGTTGTCTGAGAAGTTGACATGGGTTAGCCAAGTTTATTGTTGTTGATAGCAGCAAGTTAGGCTGAAAGGGAACGGGTAGACAAGCTGATGCCTGGACGAGGCAGAAAGTTTAAGGATCATTAGAACTTTATGTTAGTTAGAGGTTAATAGCTGGAGTAAAAATGTTTGGGAGGTTAAAAGTCTCAATTGCTGACGATCAGCCCTAGAGGAGGTAGAAACTTGCCAGTTTCAGTTTTGTGGGCGGGGGGACATTTAGGGGTGGGGAGTAGTTTAACATAGGTAACATATTTGTATGGTGAGGTTTTAGTTTTGTAAGGCAAAAGGCCCAGAGTTTATATATGTGATGTGCCCCAGTTTCAATAAAAGCCGTGTTTTTTACACAAATCCGGTGTCAGTGGTCTGTGTTGCTCCCCCTAGTCCCCAGTGAGGTCTTGGGAGGCAGCTGACTACAGGGAGATCTGCCTCCAGGATAGTTTGGGGAATGGAGCAGTCTAACAAATGCTGTGGTTTGGGCTTGGATTGAGCTATAGTGTAGCCCAGAGGTATAAATCCGGCTATTTTCTGCTACCAGACACCATTTTATAGTGGTGACACAGTGGCTGGTAGCAGGTCCTAGAGGTTTTTTCCCACCCTCCAACTCCTTAATTAAGAGGTTCTGAGTGTTGGCTATTTGGGATTGGCTTATACGTGTTGTCTCTAAATTGGAACAGGTGTACAGGGGTTAAGAAAAGCATGCATGGTTGTCGCTTTGAAGGAGGTGCAGGAGCGGTTGACCGAGAAGTTGGCATGGGTTAGCCAAGTTTATTGTTGACAGCGGCAATCGAGGCTGAAAGGGAACAAGTAGACAAGCTCACGCCTGGACAAGGCAGGAAGTTTAAGGTTCATTAGGAAGTTAAGTTAGTTAGAGGCTAATAGTTGAAGTAAAAATGTATGGGAGGTTAAAGGTCTCAATCGCTGAAGATCAGCCCAAGAGGAGGTAGAGTCTTGCAGGCTTTAGAATTGTGGTTTGGAGGGACTTTTATGGGCAGGGGAGTTTAACATAGGTAACATATTTGTATAGTGAGGTTTTAGTTTTGTAAGGCAAAAGGCCCAGGGTTTATATATGTGATGTGCACCTGCTTCAATAAAAGTGGCCTTTTTCACACAAATCTGGTGTCAGTGGTCTGTGCTGCTCTGCCTATTCCCCAGAATGTTTGGCAGTAGTCTTGTGGGAGCTGCCACTAAATAGGGCGCTGTAGCACAGACACATTTTTTTAATTTAGAGGTGCCGCTACACAGGGTAACCAAGCTCTGTAGCGCAAAAGAAAATCTTTCTATTGGTCCTGCAGGAGCCGCTGCTAAATCGGGCCAGAGGTCATTGCCCCCATATGCTGTAGTACGCCCTTAACCTAAAACAGATTTTCAATCAAATTTCTGCACAGAGAAGCCACCCAAATAATCAGCTCAATCAATCCAGAAGTTGTAACGTGACCCCAAATTAGGATGGAGGGCAGGGGGACCAGCCTCTCTCGTGATCTGTTGGCAAGTGCAATCATTATCCATGCCGCCGAGGAAGTGCTGCAGGAGCCATGGGAGCCACCACCAATGACGTAAACAAAAGAAGATTCCCTCAGTACAGCCTCTGAGGTGGTCTTCGAGCTCATGAGGGAGGGAGGTGGCAACGCCGAAAGGAAGGAAGAGCATAAAGACTGCACCATGCCTCGCCGTCCTCTTTTAAGCATGGGTTGTTGAAACCCCACCCCACCTCTCACAACCCGATTGAGAACCACAACATGATACTGGTACCAGAAGCAAGGAGGTGGGTCAGACCAAGAGGCTGGAATCTGATGACCCGCCATCTAGTATCCCCAGCCTCACGCATCCCCCGATATGGAGTGAGAGCCATGTGACATGAGTGTGCCTCTTCCTGACTATGTCTCAGTTATTTTGTCTACTTCAGCATGACCAGTCATATATTTAAACATATCTTTCAGTGCTATTATTATGATACAGCCACAAACATAGCCTTTCATCCAAGTTTCACAATGCCATGGGTTTAGCTTGAGTTGCACAGTTGATTCACTGCCATCCCATTTACAGATGTTCTATATCAGTAAGTACAATGTGTGTGTGCATGCTGACTGTGCATTTGGGATGAAAACATATTTCTCTGAACAACTTTCTCTTCCGATTGCGTAATATTGGAGCATTAAGGGTGTGTGCCCATCCTTATCCACATTAGCAACACAAAAAGATGTTTGACAATGTTCAACATTCCGTCCAACATTCACCACAAGTCACAGATCTGGGTTAAATCCATTGTTATTTTGCTCACTAGGCCACCCCAGTTTGGACTCAACCATATGCAAATTAGTCTCTACCCTGCTCCCCTTGGGAACAGTCCAGCCTGAACTGCCAGGCCAGGTCCTCCCTAGACCGGAAACAAGAAACTGGGGACCACTTTCAGGGTATCACCCATCATCAGCCAGGCTTGCTTGAATCGAGTGGCACAGTGAGCACATGACCCACGTCTGGGCATACCCATCCCACTTAGGGCAACTATAGCAACACAAAAAGATGATGACCGAATTGTTCTTTTTGCATCCTTATCCACATGGCATTCTAGGACCTATTGGTTTATCTTCATGTGGATCGATCGGTTTAAATCTTTGGCAAGGCACAGCCTCTCATGGAGCACGTTACTGAGGCAGTAGCCACAGGTTGGCCTTTCTAAAACGGGTTGCTTGTGTTCCCATTCGGAGGTGATATGGCCTGGATTGAGCCATCCGTTTTGGGGGAGGTTAATACTGATTTCCATAATCTTGGACTTTGGGTATAATGGCCAAGATCTAAAAAATGAAGTACTGGAATGCAGTCCAGAGTGATAACCAGTGGTGACATGAATTCAAGCAGTCAGCTCATCGCTTTGTGTGCTGTCATTCTTATGTGCACATGGAGACTGGCAAAGCTGAACTGAGTGTGTTTGACCATAGAATACAAAGTTTCATAGGACCTCCCTGACTTCAGCATTTTCTGTAGAGACCTTCCAGGCTTATTGAGGAGAAACCTCCAAGGATTGGAAGATGTATTCCCTTTTATAATCAGTGTTCTAATCTCTTTACATTCTGTCACTGTATGGGTGATGATACAAGTTCCCTTACCCATGCATATAATGCATTTATAAGCAGTTCCCAGGCCTGCTTCACATTTTGCAGTACAAAATGGTCACAGAATGCATTCACCTAGGGATGGGCAAGTAGGCTGTTTCAGCTGTACAGATGTCCTCTGCCATCATCTTTGAGAAGGAGTTGATGGAGGTAATTTCCAGACAGTGAAGCAGCAGCAAGTGTTTAACTGTAACATCAGTCTCTTTTGTAGCTAAGAAATAGTTAGAGATCCTCACAATTCAAAGTTTCAAGCAGGTTGCATTGTACACAGGAACCAATAGGCCCAAATGGTGGGTGCACATTCAGGCATAAAGTGTCCAGAAACATAGACGTGGCACCTGTGTATCAAAGCCAAACATGGAGCAGTGGCAGTGTTTTAAAAGACCAGCACAATGTTGATGATAGGTAGTATGATAGGTAGAAATGCCCTCCCCAGATTTGTGTATAAAGTGATCCATAAGTGTGGACAACCTCCTGCCACAACCAGCATACGAAATGACATTAAAAACATAAAAACAGTCATTAGGTCTGGAATTGGAGGCCAGACCTTAGGCTTTTTCAATGGTTACTTTGTTTTGTAATGGTTTTGCAAAACGTTATTGTCAGGGGAGCTGCTAGGACCTCACCGTTTAAAAAAAAAAATAGCTAAAAGCAAAAATATTTTTTGGTCTTAAAAACAAAAATTGCCATAGTAGTGCCTGGCACTGATAAATGGACTCTTTGTGAAAGAGCAGAATGCTGTTCTTCTAAGTGAAGTTAGCCAGAGGCTGAAGAAGGCTGACCCACTGACCCCATGCTGTAATGGGCAGAAAACAAATGTGAATGACTCCGCAATAGACCAATGAATGATGAGAGCTGTCTGAAAGTCCCTTTATGTATATATGTAATTTCAGTCAAATCAAAATGTCTAACACCAGACCTAAAAGTGACCAACACAATAAAGGGACCTGCAGAACTAATTGGAGATGAAAAGCTATAAAAAAAGATGTGCCTGTGTCTCACACTTCCTCATCCACCACACTACCAAACGCTGTGTTCCTAACGTCGTCGGCATTTGTGTGGGGGGAGATTTTAATGCCAGGATTCCAATGATTAACAAATTAACAATATTCCCGACTACCAGTTTGTCTCGGTGCACCAGGGGGACAGAATTATTAGACCATCTATGCAACCATAACCTAGTTAACACTATGGATATTGCTGCCGTCCCCGATAAAGATAATTGTATCGAACCGACATTTAGAGGCAGGGGTTGTGCCTCCACTATTGATTATGTTTTTATTTCCTCCATTTTAGAAGACTGTTTGTTAAGTGCAGGGGTTATACCGACCCATCATGGCGATCACAATCCTATTAAAATATCATTGAAAATTGCTCCTAAGCCTGTAAACAATAAGGAGTGCGGCGCTAAGAATTTGTTACCCTCCACAGATAACCTGAGATTATTCTGGCGAGGTATTGACAATAACAAGTTATTTGTCAATATGTTAACTGCTCACCCGCCACTTGTCGACACCTGCTTGTCATTTAAAGATCATAATCCTGATGTAATTGGTGCTTTTATCCAACTGTGTGAGGGTACTAAACGGTTGTTGTCAAGGCCTATCACGAAACCTCGAACGGGACCGAGATAGTTTAATAGAGACTGTTCACTAGCCAATAGAAAGCTCCGCAAGGCACTGTCAACGACCCCCAGAGATCGGGCACTCGTTAAATCCCTGAGGCACCATTACAAGATAGTAATTACACGAAGGAAAGATGAAATCCTAAAAAATCATTGGGATAGTTTAGCGTGTAGTGCAGCTTTAGAAAATGGAAACGGCTTTTGGGCGGCAGTTAAAAACATTAGGACATCCCCTGACCGCTATCAGCTGCAATATAACTAGCGACTTATGGGTGGCTCATTTTTCCAAAATTTACTCGGCCCCAACTGGAAACGAGGACTCATATGAATATCATGCGCCCACCCCAATTGAAATAACTTTGCTAGAAGTGGAGGATGCAATCCAACGAATTTTGGGTAATAAAGCCCCGGGCCCTGATTGGTTGCCCATCGATCTTATCAAAAATAAACCAGATTTTTGGGCACCTTTTATTAAATGTTTTTAATAATCTAACCTATGCTACAATCCCGAGTACGTGGTCCACGAGTATCATTGTACCGATTTTTAAAAAGGGCGATCGTTCTAACCCCAGTTGTTATAGACCTATCTCTCTCATCGATAACACCTTGAAAATCCTGGGAAGGATTCTCTATAACAAGATAAGGTTATGGGCCGAGGGAGATAATATTTTAAGGCCGTGTCAACTGGGGTTCAGAAGTAAAGTAGGTACAGTGGAACAGTCCCTAAACCTGATTATTGGCAAGTACACTGTTGCAAAAAAATCTCCTATATATCTCGCCTTCATGGACCTCACCTCTGCGTTTGACCTCGTCAATAGGTCACGCCTATGGTCCATTCTTTTAAAACAAGGCCTGGATGAAGTTCTAGTTCACTTTTTAGCATATTTGCACAGAGATCTGCACGCCCGGGTGAGGATCAGCCAGGACGGGAATGTATCAAGTGACATCAAAATTGATAGAGGTGTTAGACAGGGGTGCGTTCTGGCACCCCTTCTTTTTATCTTATATATTAATGACTTACACGATTCACTAGTAAAACTCACCCATGATGTCCCGAGAATAAACGTTAATACACTCCCCGCCTTATTATATGCTGATGATGCAGTTTTAATGGCACGTACCCCAAACGCCCTACGCATTTTAGTACTAGGTTTTGTAGATTTTATGGCTGTTTTAGATTTAAGGACTAATTTTAAAAAATCGTTTTTAATGGCTTGTGGTCCAAAAAAGCGCCCTATTAATAAAATTATTGTTAACTCGGAAAGTTTACAAAGCACTTGCACTTTTTCTTATCTTGGGTTAGTTTACGCTACAAATGGTTCCTGGTCCGATCACGTGGCACACAGTAGAAGTAAGCTGTCACGAAGTATTAAAACAATTCTGGGACTACCCCAACCCAAAAGGTCTGAAGTAGTTTTAGCTCTTAAGAAAATCTTTAAACTACAGTGTGCTCCCACCGCAACCTATGGAGCAGAAATCTGGGGCTTCACCAAATGCAGTAGCATTCAATGTGAAGAAAATAGACTATGCAGGAAACTTTTGGGAGCACCGATTTCCTCCTCTGTTTGTGTGCCACAAAGAACTGAAACTGCCCTACATTGAAGATTATATTAGGGCTCGCCCAGCATTGTTTTGGGTTGCAATTTGGAAAAACACTGCAGCAACTCTCACTAGAGACATAATAATTGACTGCTTTAGATGTGAGAAGGGTGGGGACATACCATGGCTCGCCGCCGTAAAAGAGAGCCTAAAGAGCGTGAACCACCTGCGCATCTTTTTAAACCCAATTCAATCAGAGTCAACTAATAAAAAGGTGATACAAGAGGCACTGTATAAAAAGTATAGCGATGAAAGGTACTGGAGAGAGAGCAAGAAAACCTCAGTTAGGTATATGTCCATAGAGGACTGTTCTCACTTGCCTGCCAGATACCTCTTAAAACCTATAGGACATTGGGAAAGAGGGTTGCTATTTCGCTTACGGGCAGGCACTATGAAATATTTATTATGCTTCCCTCTGGGCTATAATCCTGATCTTGATGCATTGCCCTGCCCTTGCAATGCACACAGTAACCAAACAATGTTGCATTTTTTATTCTCTTGTAGTTTTTATTCTAAATTCACAAAAGGATTTTTGATACCTTTTTTTAAAAAACGCGCCATTTCCGACTTTAGGGCAGCCTACACGGTAGTGCTTAAACTGGTGGAAGATGAATTAATTTTCCGCGTTGGATCATTCCTGAAGTCAGCCGTACGGTCACGCAGAACTATGTGTGCCCAATGAAGGTCGTTAGAACTGTATATTATTGTAATGTTAAATGCACCATATCGATTTTTAATATATGATATATCCCGTTAACTGTGGTCCATTTTAGTCACTGTTATAAATGTACTGTACCTCTTTGCTTCGATTATGTTGCTATGTATGAATTGTTTTTTATTGTGCTTTTATGGATATTCCATATTCGAATAAAGATATTTTGAATTGAATTGTGTTCCATAACATCATAACTGGACCTACATGGTCATCACACATGACATGGACACACTTCCCACGTAGGCTCAAAGCAAAGACTGCAGATGTCCAACCACACACCCACAAATTGTAGCATGCTACCCTTGTGAATTAGTACTTCACTGCACCATGTAGTGTTAGTGAGCACTAAGCAAATACTATAACACAACACAATGAAATTAAGGTAGCTTTTTCTGCAGTAGTTTTAGGGTTTTTATTCCAATTTAGATGTTATGGTCTGGTTGCTTATACTTGCACAGCTAGTCCTAGAATTGCCCAGTTGCCCCTGTACTTATCAATATTTACAATGTATAAAGTGCTAGGGGTTTACCATCTAAGTTTTTGCTCGTGTTGTAGGTGCTGCTTAGTGTTGGAAAGTCCGGTTCGTTTATCAGTACCCTCACTCTTATACTGATGCCAGATGATCTGCAGAGGTACCGGTGGACAGATCTCTGCTAGAGTACGGAGTTTCCAGTTTGATTAACCTCAAAAAGATTGGTGTGCGGACATAAATATTACAAAGCACTACCATACAAATGCTATTTTCTGTATTTAGGCACTGCCCCATGTTGCCATTGAGGAACACAATGTAGTGAAACTCTATGCTTTTTTTGTTAAAATTTTATTTGTGAATAAAGATAGCCCCCTGGGTTAAAGAAACTCGCTGTGATTGGTTTGGAAAGGCCTAGATTTCCCTAAGACCTGGGCCCAAATCCGAACAAGGCTAGAGGAGGCTCCAGGCTTCTACGTCATTGCCACTATTGTTGGATGGATGTTCAGGGACATCTTAAGGATTTTGAGGGCCCTGGGCCAAACGTATTTTGGGGCCCCAGTTCTGAACAGATTTGAATTTATGATCCTATTTCAGCGGTCATGCTCTCTTTGGCCAGGTCATTGACAGTGCTCAGGAACATTTGTCCAAATTCTAAAGTTATTACATCTAATATTCAGGGACAGTGATGTGTGTTTTCAATATTGCAACACAGCAGCAGCTCACCAATATTACTGCAAATAATCTGTGACACCCTCCCATTACTCATATGTGAGATCCTGTTTTGATCTAAAAGAAATCTTTTATGGATGCTGCATGCAACATAAACACATTTTCTGCAAAATATCTATAATATACTCTCACACATCACTCATATTAAAAATAAATTGAAGGGAAACCGTATTCAAATCAATCTTTTGAAGAATTATTCAAGGTCATCAGGGCAAGACTCTGCAGACCAGAGCTGGTTCTATGAGGGGGCCAATGAAAGGCTGGAGCCCTGGGCCAAACCCCACTTTGCCCATGCCTTAAAACGTCTCTGTGGATGACATGGCGACAGGGGCTGCCAGACAGTCCTTATAGGCTGACTCAGCATTATCATTCAGGCAGACCCTGCTGGATGCTTTTTTGAGCAGCACAGGGTCCGGACATGGAGAGTAGCAAAACCTGCAACCGATTCCATAGCTGGTCACGGGGGACCTCAGGATCAGTGGCTGGACGTGTGGGATCCGTGCAGATCCCTGACATCCTGAAGGGATGCTTGAGGGTGACTTTCCGTGCTTTCTTTTCTGTGCTGAAGGTCTGCTCCTTAGTGCTCAGCGAAGTGGGTTGGTTGACCTGCTCATCGCTGGCATGGCATGACGATTCAGCCACACAAGAACCCGTTGTTGAGCTTTAGAAACACATTTACCACACTTTGGGGTATATTCACAAGAACGTGTGATAATTACCGCAAGAGTAGCGCAACGCAACTTTCAGTATCGCAGCCTATCTCGGGAAAATAACCCAGTGACAACGTGGAATTCACAACACGGCGGTAGCATGCGATAGTTGGCCGACACTGCGGCCAATGCTCGTGATACAACCACCTCGACGGAGATAAAAGCACAAACCACAACGCGAAAAAAGCTGCGATGGGCCAAAGCGCGATAAGAAAACAGTGACAACCAGCGCGAGGGCAGCAATACTCACGCGCAATGCGGGAAAAAGCCCAAGAACAGCATACGGAAAATGCCACAGAACAAAATACATCAACAGCCGAGTTCCACGGATGCACCCTGGCCAACTGCAGAGGACAACATGCACACCACAACATCCACGCACCGTGGAAGAACACAACCTACAGGCACACCTCATGAAAGAGACCAGTGGCAGACAAATCAGAACCGCAGGAGCGACACACCCACCGTGCAGCATACGCACATAAGCAGAAGTGCACCTCGACATTGACAACATCCCGGTACAAACAGCAACACCTCCACAACTGAACACAGGACACAACTGGTTCGGAAAATGTGCACAACATGGCAAATCACATCTGAAACCCCAGGGAAATGTAACATGACAATGTACAATTCCAACCTGTAACCTGCAAATATGTTTTATTCACACATGCAGTGCAATTGGACATCTACTACTGTCCCATGAATGCCACGGACGGTCACAATGTGACGTGCTCATGAGAAGTAAGTGGCAATGATGGAGTCCCTATGGGCCATTCCTGCCGCAGCTGCAGTGGGATGTGGGCCACCTGCCCCATCACCACCATCATCGTCCGGTACCTCTGGAACTGGGATCCATGGGGCCCTGGTGCGAACACAGATGTTGAGCAAAACACAACATGCAACGATCATCTTGCACACGACGTACGGGCTGTACAGGAGCTTCCCACCAGTGCCGTCCAGGCACCTGAAACGTGACTTCAACATGCCAAATGTGCGTTCAACGATGCCCCTGGTGAGTATGTGGGCCGCATTGTACTGCCTCTGGGTGGGTGTGTTCGGGTCTCGGAGGGGTGTCATCATCCAAGGGCAGAGTGCATATCCTTGATCACCTGTGACAGTGCAGGGAGAAAAGAGTCAATACTTGGTTCGGCAGGATGTGATGGGAGGCCCACCAATTTAGTGACGCCTGTGCTGGCTGTGTGTGGGGTGATTGTAAGCCAGCCCTCAGGCAGTAGCTTGTGCTGGCAACTACACCAACAGTCATCAGGCACACAGACATGCAATGTCAGAACTACAAGGGGGGATGACTCGATTCGCACAGGGCTAGTCGCCCCGGATGCACAGCGGCCGATACGGGCCCACCACCACGGGACGCTGACCTGCGGGAGACTGGGGTAGGGTCATGAGGGCAGAGCAGTGCCTCACATGTGTCATGGCTGCATTCCGCATCTCCACACGTTCAGCTGTTGTGTGGCTGTGGTGCCATGTGAAGTCTGTATTGGGTGCAGGGGTAGCCCAGGATGACCATGGAGTGGTGTAGTCGTGTCTGGTAGGTGGTCGTGTAGTTTGACATGTCGGATGTTGTTAGGTCGCGTGTGCATCCCCACAGTTGTGCTTTGTGCGTTGGTGGCTGTGGGATGTGTGGTGTGTTGATTTGGTACTTACCAACGAGCAGTCCCGTTCCATATGTGCCATCCTGGAAGCGCTGGTTGATGATGGACTGTCGGAAGATGAAGGAATCATGCACACTGCCTGGGTAGTTGGCGACGACATTGGTGAACATTCCCCGGTGGTCCACTATTGCCTGCACATTGATGGAATGCGTGTGCTTCCTGTTGCGGTAGTGGTGTGCAGTATCCGCAGGGGGCACAAGTGGGACATGTGTGCAGTCGATTGCCCCCAACACGGCCGGGAATCCGGCTATGGCGTAGAAGCCTTGCTTGGTCTCCAGCTGTTCCTGCGCAGTGTTGGGGAAGTGAAGGTACTGGGGCATGAAGCTGATGATGGCATCCAGGACAGGTGTGATGAACTTTAATAGGGCTGGCTGTGAGACCCCTCTGACTCTGGCAGTTGTTGGTTGGAAGGTCCCAGAGGCCAACAGGTGCAGCACTGGCAGCAGTTTTGTCTGCGGAGGGATGTTTGTTCTCCGCTGTGTTGGGACCGTCAGCCTGTGGGTGATGTGGGTCAGGATGCGGAGGATGGTTGTCCTTTTGAGCCTGTAGTGGGCAATGACTTCCGCGGGTGTTAGGTCTGTGAGTGGTCCGTTTTCGGTAGGTCCGCTGTCCTACTCTACGCTGCCTCTGTGGTGGTCCGGGGGGGGGGGGGCGGGTCCGGGTCCTGGGGGTGGTGGCGGTCCTGGAGGTGGTGGCGGTGGGAGTTGTGGCCCTGTTGGGGCGCCGAGCTGCATATAGAATAGCTCCATGGGGTCGTTTGTTCTTCGGGTATGGCTGTGTGCGGGACTCCGTTGCCTACTGCAGGTAGACGTCCGTCTTTACACCTGCTTGAGGCAGGTGTTAAATACTTGCGGCTACCGCGCCTTATCACCTGTTTTGTGTTCTTATCGCCGATGTGGCTGGTCGTTGTGAATGTTGAGGTGTGATATTGTCTCGACTTTTGGCACGGGAACGCCCACTCTGCATCTCATTAGCGATATTTGCGCGGGTCCTCTGTGGCGATGTTTTTTGCGGCTGCTATCGCGGGTAAACTGGTGCTGTGGGCTGTTCACACCGGCTTGTGAATGGGGGGGTAGATTTATCACGACTTTGGCTGCGATCAAGTGCCGTTAATTCGGCGATAGCTCCTTGTGAATAAGCCCCGTTGAGTCTCATGTAGCAAGAAGCAGCAGACATAGCATGTACGAGAACCAAAAGTAACGCATGAACCTGAAAATGTGGGCTCCCAGATCAAGAAAGCACTCTAGTGACATACTGGTCGATTGTGTTATGCAAGTGATAACCTAACATAAATTTCTAATTTGATTAATTAATAATACCGAGACCGTGATCTCTGTGTTTGTCCTAGAAATCTACATTGAGAGCAAGGAGGAAGGTAAGTCCTTTCTTGTACGGTCGTCTCTCTCCCTCTGTGTGGCACTTATGGGGATCTTAAGATAGCAGTGTTTATTTCAAAGCCTGCACATGCACACCTATGATTCCTTAGGTATGTGATGATATACAATAGAATGAACATCTTATTTTCCACAAAATTGATTGGGCCAACATATATACTACATTAGGGCTATGTAAATCTAACAAATATGTTATTGTTATTCACTACGAACTTTCCGTCTTGACATTTACAAATAACGACATATTTTTTTAATGTTATGAATATGGACTTTTCCACTTATACCTCATAATTCGGAACATTATACAGTTAAAATGATGTGAGAAAGTAAGACAAGCTTCTGTTCCCCTTTGACATGCATTGGAGAGAATGGACTTTTAAATTGGGACAGAGGTTAGGGATACATGTAAACCCACCTATTCCAAGTATCGCTGTCACAACAAGGTCTCCCAATGAGGGACAATTCTGATGTGTGGTACACAATGTACCAATGTCCCACGCAGGGGCCGGAAGGTGGCTGCACCAGGTAACAGCCTTTATATATTTTCGGCCTTGGTACCTTATTGACATATCCAAGCTGAGTGATGTTTGGGATGGTGACCAGCTTAAATCATTTGAAGAGTTGCAAGCGATGTATGACCTCAAAAAGTCACAGTTCTATAAGTTCTTGAAACTTCCTCAAACCCTGGACCTCACCATCTGACTATGCAGCCCCTTTCAGAATAAGCACCAATGAACTCAAACTGACCCTGGAAAGGCTAGCAGGAAAAAGGGTGTGTCGTGAATATAGAACTTTGATGGTTAATGCTCCTGACCTTTTAGTAACACAGACAGAGAAATGGGTGGTGACTATAGGGGGTATCTGAAGGTGGTGAAGAGTTCGCCAATTCAGCTTGCCTCTACCTGGTTAAATTCAAATGTGTGCGTAGAATATACTTTACACCAGAATGCCTGTGCAAGAGGGACTCTCCTAATTTCTGGCACCGTTCCTCCCAGGTCGGAAAATTCTTCTGTACGGTTCGGGACTGTCCACTTATCCAGGGCTACTGGCGTGAGGTGACCCGAATATTGTCTGCAGTAGTGGGATTTAGAGCTAACCAGACTCCCAAAATGGTTCTTTTGGGTCTTAAGACTAACTTGGTGTAAACGGGTGGACAGAGATCCTAGTAAATACGGCTTTCTGTTGGCCAAGCGTGACATTATCAGATGCTGGGGTTCACCTGCAGCTCCACGGGTGAGTGAATGACTGCAAGGTATGGACAGATGCTGCTATCAACTGAGGGTCTGTCCCCTCAAATGTACGTCAGACGGGCCCATTGGGGTATTGCTTCAATATTTCAATCCAGGTGCCTACTCATGCGATGACCGGTGTATCCCATCTGGGTATATACCGGCTCTGGCACCGATGGTTGTTTTGATTATGTCTCCTTACTTTCTATATTTGTATATGGAACGAATGTGCTCAGCATGGGTTCAAGTATATTGCTGTGATAATTGTGCTTCTTAATGCTGGTCTTGTTTAGGTGCTTACCATGGTTATTCTTTGTTGAAAAATGCATTACAATGCGAGATGAAAAAATACAACGGTCTCCACACAAATAACCTTGAAGACAAAAATATATTGTGTTCCATTCCAAGAAGGACGAGGTCTTGCTTAAAGAAGGAATCAAAAGACGGCTGCGCCACAGGCTTTCTGTGTGTGATGAAAGGGAAATGTTAATGCTGGCTAGTTGTACCTCTTGCGGAAATTACATTTTTGATGCGCTAGTCCTGGCTCTCCTTGTGCAGAATTCACTCCTGGCCACTAAATAATGCCGGATGCTGAGAGGATAACTTTATATCTTGCTCTCCAAATCTTTATTTAATTTAATGCAGCTATGTCTTTTCAGGGGGAATCGGGCAATTCTCATTTTAAGATCGAATGATTTCCACCTTCAATTTATTTTTATTATAAAACTATAAAAATGCATTATGTCCGGTGCCTTTTAGCACAGAGATGAAACCTGCACTTTATGGACTTAATTTTCACAAACAGAAAGGCTTCTTCAGCTGAGAATGTATTTTAATTCCGACGATCAGATTAGGAACAGTGGCAGTATATATTAATCAAGAGTGCTGCAACGAGGTACTGTCTCTTTTAGAATAGCAAGTTCTCTTCATAGCAGCCGTCACCCCTAGAGAGGTCTCAGAAAGGAGGTCGTAAGTTAGTTTTACTCCCCCTGCAAGTGGGCAAGCAAAAGTATACACACCAAAGGGACTAGTATCAGCTACAATTATAGAATGAAGAGTAATGCTCTGAAGGTGAGCCAGTGTAGGAACTGGGAAAGGCTTTGCAATAACAATGCAACTATATAACACATCAAATAAATGTAGTTGAACTCCGTTCCTCTACGTTACCCCTCACAAAACCGGGTAAAAGAAAATAAGGGATGATTGGCTTAAAAGGGTAAGATGGGATGGAGAAAACAGGCATGCTGTCATATGACAAAATATGGGAAAATATTTCCAAGCTGTAGAAGGCAAACTATTAGATTGAAAAAGCAGCAATGGTGTCCACTTGGGAGCTCTACACGACAAGCCTCAATTTAAAAGAGACAGCGAAGTACCTTGGAAGGACGCCTCTGACAAAATTGTGGAATTTCCACCATGGATATCTGCAGGTTCAGATCTTTGTCAGGATGAGGAACAGGACCGGACAGGTCTTTTATTCCACTAGACATGTTCACGCTGGGCTGGAGCCCTTGGAAGCTTGTTTTGGTAGCCGAGGTCCCCTCCTGGTGCCTCTGTCGCTTCTTCCTGTGATTAGGTGCGGAGGGCATGCAGACGATTCAAGAGAGAGAGAGAGAGAGAGAGGGAGGTGGAGGTGGGAGGTGGAGAGAGAGCGATCAGAGAGGAGAGAATGGATCAATGGAAAGAGAGGGATAGTGTGAGAAGACGTGGGAGCAGGGCTAGTTTGAGCATTTTTCCCAGTGCTGCTTATGGTCCCCCAGTCCGGCATTGATCAGGGGCATAGCTTCCATTGGTGCAGCAGGTGCTGTGGCACCAGGCCAAGAGGCCCACGAACCCTGATTATTGCTGTATTTTATAATTCAAACAGCAGCCAGGGTGCCCATTACCTTCCTTGCACTAGGACCCTTGACATATTGGCAATGCTGCTGGCCCTAATGGTGGATCCTAGTGGAATGAACAATGGATGAAAAAAAACCTGCACAATGCTGCCTCCTTGCTACAGTGATGAAACACTTCCAGTGAGTGCTGCTACTGGTCTATTTCACCTTGGCTCTGCAGTGAAAGGGTTGAAGTCTGATCCAGGGCAGTGTACTTTCGCACATGATGCTCAGAATCTCCCTTCTTATTGCTTCTCTAGCAACAGTCTCAGATTGTGGCAGAAAAGTATGTGGAAAACATTTACTGTTTCTTCTCTGGGCTTTTGATTGGTGGCTCCCAGTACCTTCTGGCTCGTATTCCGAACTACTGGGTACTGGATACCGTGGCACTGGTTAACCACAATGGCTGCACACTCTCAAAGTGCTTTGCTGATGACTGCAGGACAGGCACTGTTTACTTTCTGTAACTCATGCACCTTCTGCATTTTATGGTCTCACAGTTCTGCTAAACTTAGGGTTAGCGTTTTAGGAATAACTGTGATTTCTACCTGGCTCTCGATTATCGCAATCCAGCACATGTGCAGGACTTGGCTGGCCGCCTTTATTCCATGAAAGCCAATCCTGACAGAGTAAAGAACTGTGGGTACCAAAATGGCACAGTTCCTCTAGTTTTCTGAGAATCCTCACAAACCATTCCACTGACATGCCTGATGCTTGGTACCCTGTAGATTCTTGAAAAGGCATAAAGTACGAGGTTGGCTATATCCGGGCCATATGGCCCTTAGTGTGATAGGGAAAAATATAGGGGTGAAACCTATCAGACACACACATTTCTTGTCACTCTATAACTAACTTGAGTCATAATAGTATGCTGCTACCACTGTATAGGTCCTCAATAGAGCTGGGCGGAACAACATGCCAAAAATGGCATTAACCAAATTCATCAACGTAGGTGGTATTCTTATTTGCTTCATTCAGACGTATGATCTGTTACTCTACATTAAAGAATAAGGGGGTCTATAAAGTTTGATGGGCCGGTTGTCATCTGGCATCCAGCCCAAAAGTAGGGCCAGCTCAGCTGCGTAGCCCATTAAAAGGGATATGTATATTGATCCCCTGGCCATGGTCTTGGCATTCATTATATAGAGCCATATTTTTATAATAATCATATATTTTTCCATCTAGATATCCTCTTTTTAAAATATATACACCGTTCGTTAAGATGTATGTTTCAAATATAAATCCATATTCCTGTCATCACATATTTCAACATGTTAATTTATCTTATTTTAATATATTCGTTTTTCCTGGTTAGACTGCATTCTGTTTTCCAGTGATTGTTTTTAAATATTGAACAAGACTTCATAGAAATATCTTCACTTCTTACATATTGTTATTAAATAATAGGCAAAGTTTCACTGAATGTAAGTAAGTGAAAGGTTACAAGCAATGGCGGCTCCTCCGCTAAGGCAAAGGAGCGTCTCCCCACTGCTCTCCGGGTAGGGAAAAAATGGAATAAAAAATGATAACGTAACGTTATTTTCATTTTCTTTTTCCTACTGCAGTGGCTCCGTTGTTTCCTGGGGCGGGGCTGGGCCCCGTGACACCAGAGCAGTGCAGGGGGAGAAGTGGTGGCACTCCAAGTGTGCATGACATTTTGACCGGACCTCTGGGGCTGGCAAACAATCATGCGTACTTGGCATGTTCTTCATTCAGGCTGCAATACATCCTGGGTGTAGAACATGCCCCAGGCTCCCAAACTTGGTCTGAGTGCCGAACGACGATGCTCAGACCAAGCACAACACTGCACTGCAGCATTGTGATTGGTCAGGGGAGCTTGGGAGCCCGGGTGCTTCCTGCTGCAGGACTCCAGACAGGAAGAAGACATCTTTTTCATTTCCCCCACCTGCCCCCCTCCCCAGTTCGGTAGCAGCTGCTACTGGTTACAAGGGCTTTACTACTTATTGTTTATTCTGAAAATGTTCAACGATATTCAGACACAATATAAAAAAGAACAGAGTGTGATACAATAGAGAGGAACTTTGTACGCAAGTCACATGACTTCCTTTGCTCAAGGCTAATGAGAAGGCACATTCAGCCTTCACTTGGCTGGCTTATCTGCTTGTTTGCAGACGCAGGCAAGAATAGCAGATCCTGTTTCTCTGCTGAACATTGCTTCTACTGTTTAGAAGAGGTATGCCGGTGTGCAATATCTCTGAAACTCGAAAAAGGCTTTTTTAGTGCTAAGTTTAACCTTATTAGCCAAGACGAGGGTGGAGCTGGGGATAGTGATATAAGTAAGCTTCATTATATCATCACATTTTATTTTATTATTCTCCTTCCTGATAAGTATTGATGCCACTATTTTGCTCATTTTTATAATAGTTCCAATTAATATTGTTTGCACTAGGATAGGATTTTGATTTTTTGTTAAATCTTAAAAATATAATTCTGGTTTCCTAGGGTTTCTTTAGTGTGTGTTTCCATGATGAAAGAGGGTTTGGGTTCCACAAACTATCCTTGTGAAATCTCCCAGGACTGATAGTTACCTAGAATGCATCTCACTTAAGTAATGCTCAGTGGGTTGGGGGCTCATTGTAGCTACATCTTGGTCTTTATTACAAATAAAGCACACTTTACCTGTTTGCTTCACAGCAGAGGTGCGCCGGGTGCAAAAGGGAAAGTTTACCCTATTATGATGAATGTGTTGCCCTAAGGGCAGTAATGAACTTGTGTGAAATACAGCATACACCTGTTGCACCGCTGAGCACTTTTCATAATACAGCCCCTGGTTTCCTGTCTCGTACATTGACTAAGCCCTTAGTACCAGAGTGTCTAAAAAGCCATTCAAAACTTAGGTGTAACTTTCCACTATTTTGCCATTCACCATTGCCGAGTGGAGATTTACACAAGGGTGTACACTTACATGTCTCCACCCCCTCAAATGAAGATGTATACCTTCCTATAATAGAATTTATGAGTATAAAGTTACTACTAGTAACTTTTCACCTTTGAGTGAAGATCTCTGCCACCAAAAGGGAAGTATGTGGTACTTTGATAATATGTATTATTCTTTGAAAATTTTAGAAACATTTTTATTATATATTATAAATGAAAATGAATTTAAAATATTTGTTGGATGGCTATGTGTAATGCTTGACTTACTCCAAGGCTGGGCTGGAATACATTTCAAACTGTTTGAAACATTAGGTGCTATAGTTACTTTAAAACCGTATTTTGTGAATTTCAACAGTCTTACTCTTTTTGCGGGTGGGTGTTTTGCATTAGCCTACTCATCCCAAACCCCTCCTTTACTTTCCCTAAATTCCACATAGTAGGTAGAATTTATTCCCCATTTTCCCACCATTCCCCCGGCCCCTTCTACAATCAATACTTATTCTTACACATATGTGTGCAGAGATTTCCGCCCCCTATGATGGAGATCTCCGCCCATAAAACATAGGAGAGGTTGAGGCAAAGGCCAGTAGGTTTGTAAATTGCATTTGGGACTACCATATTACTACTCTACGTGAAAGTATGTGGAAATTTGATAATGTGTATTACTCTTTGAAAATGTTATACGTATTTTTATTATATAATAAAAAATTGGTGGATGGACATGTGTGGCGCTTGACTTACTCCAAGGTAGGTTGGAATACATTTCAACCTGTTTGACACATTAAGGGCTATAGTTACTTTAGAACTGTATTTTGTGAATTGCAACAGTCTTACTCTTTTTGTGGGTGGGTGTTTTGTATTAGCCTACTGTGGTATCCTAGGTTATAGAGCCTCCTGCATGTAAGGTTCTGTAACCTAGGAGTGATGCATGTAGGGATAACCAAGCTGAAAGTTCTAGAGTGAAGAGAGAGAGAAGGCTTGGAGAAAGTGGTTGAGGTGGATCACTGCCCCGTTTGTGGATGGGGTCTCTATGTGTTTGTGAAAGGGGATTCACTGATAAGTTGGTTTCACCAACGTGACATCTATCTGTTTATTGACCCAATTACTAACCCTATTTGTTTGAGAGAAATGCCAACTGTGCTTACAAAGTGTGATTAATAATGGTTTTGGAATGTTGGTTGAACAGAAACAGGTGTGAAAGAAGCACAATAGCGTATTGGGAAGTCCGCAATGAGCTATCTGTGGTGGATGGAATACTTCTGAGAGGGAACAAGTTCATACCCCCTGTAACCTTGAGGAATGCTCTGGTTAAAAATGCTCAAGCAAGTCATATGGGATATCGAAAACTAAGGAAAGAGTGAGAGAGTCCTATTGGTGGCCATCGATGGACTTAATGATACAAAGAGAAGAAAGAGAAGTAAGAGAATGTATTGATTGTGCACGATGTGACAAAGTGTTAAAGTACAGGACACAACCTATGGTGATTGGAGAACGAGCCTCCGGACAATGGGTGGACATTGTTTTAGATATACTCGGGCCGGTGAAAGTAAGTTCTCGTGATAAGTATGTAATGGTATGTTTGGACATGTTTTCACGCTGGCTGAGATTAAGGTGGTTAACTCTATTGAGTCGAAGTATGTGCTTGGTTTTTTAGGGGAACTGTTTGAGAGGGAGGGTTTTCCTTCAGCGTTCTCATGGACATTGGAGTCCAATTTACCTTAGTGGTGGTTGAAGATTTTTGAGAATTGGAGGTGTGAAACTTAAGAAGGCTGCACTATATCATCCCGAATCTAATGGTGTCATAGAACGCTTTATAAAAGTGTTGAAAGAAAGTTTGCAGCAGTCTCTTATGTGAGGAATGAACTGGGAAGAGAGTATGAGAAAGAAAAAGTAAGAGAATATAGACTGACACCACATTCAACAGCTGGGGTGTCCCTATTTCGACTGTTCAAAGGAAGGATGTGTAATAATGCTCAAACGCTGGTTTAAGTTAAAAGTAAAGGAGGTTTAATAGATCAAACCCCATCCATCGTAGACCTGAGCCAACTGACACAGTTAGAACCCCACACGCTCCACACTCCAAACTGGAACATGGAACTGAGCCACATCACACTTCTTCCTCTTCACAATTTGAAATATAATTACAGAAGAAATAACATATACATTCCCAAATACAAATGAAAACAATTTGTGGAGTTTCCAACCTTTCCTCCCCACTAAACCACAAAATAAACTCTATACACAAACTTCCAGATAAGCTTGAATCTTACGAGATCTTATGCCTTTGCGCAAGGGCTCCAAAAATTTAAAGCATATCAGAAACCCCCAGTACATATGTAATTAATTTCTCACAAAGTCATTAAGATAACTCGGACTTCTGCAGACTCTAACACTCCTACGTGTAAGCTCACGCTCCAAATGAGAAGAGACCCCGACAGAAGACTCTGTTTCACGAGCACTGTCACTGCTTGGCCGAACATGAACTACACGACTAAGATTCCAAATCCGACCATCATTGGTTTTGACAGCGTTCTTGAACAATTTCACCACACTCTTTACACAAGTGAATTTTGACCAGTTTTGACAGCCTACAGGAGCCTTGACCTTGACTTTGTCTCCAACTTTGAACTTAATAACCTTACCAGACCTACGAGAGTCAAGATAAATCTTCCTTTTTTGTTGAAGTGCCAATTCTTTTTCCCTCCATTCACCAATACCATTGTCCTTGATACCTTTATCCAGTATCATCCACCCCGGACACATGATGGTATTAGGAGACCTTCCTTTGAATAACTCAAACGGTGTCTTTCCAGTCGAAGAGTGTGGTGTAAATCTGTAGGCAGAAATACGACTTTGTAACTCCTCCCTCCAATTTAAACTGTTTACTCTTGCCAGTTGAATGCTTTCTTTCAACGTTTTATTCAACCTCTCAACTGCGCCATTAGTCTCGGGATGATAGAGAAGTTTTCTTGTGTTCAATTCCACACTTTACCAAGAATTCCTCCATTTCACGTGAATAAAATTGTGGCCCATTGTCTGATAGTAATGAACGGGGAAAACCCTCACGCTTGAAAATTGATTCCAAAAACTTAATTACACATTGTGTGGTGGTGTCTCTCACAGAACTCACTTCGATCCACCGAGAGTACAAATCCAACAAAACAATCAAATAGGGAGTTTGGTGTTCACCATGAAGAGGACCAACAATGTCAATGGCTACTTCATCCCAAGGACACATGGGTAATTTCCTACAAACCATAGGTGGTTGTCTCGTCTTAAGAATTTTATCGCTCAAAGAGCAAGGAACACAATCACGCACCACCCGTTCCACCATGAGATCCAAACCTGGCCACCAAAAATCCTGTCTTATACGTTCTTTGGTTTTAGAAATTCCCATGTGTCCTTCGTGCGCCATCTGAATAATGTTGTTCCTGAAACTCTCCGGAGGAACTAGCCTAGTGCCTCTCGTTAAAATTCCGTCAATGATGGCTAACTCATTACACACCAACGACCAAGGTTTCTCAAGCTGGTTACCCTTGTCTTGTAAGACAACAAGGAGGGACTACGGGCCACTTGAGTAGGTCCAGCATACAGGCCCACGGAACTACAACAAGAAGAGGTATGCTGTTCCTAAAGGAGTCCTACAGAACATTGGGTGCAAAGAAAAACAAGTGGGTGCTCATAGAGATCGAAGAAAATCTTTTCTCCTTTCAGAAAAAGACCCTCACACACCCAGCCAGCTAGGTGTCATGCTTCATCACTGGGTCTGCTCCTTATCGGGTCGGCGCTGCAATACCCGATCGGCACCCGTGGTGGGGCCTTCTTGGCGGAGATCTTTTTTCTTAGCCGTTAGGTGAAGTGCGAGTGAGGGCCCTAATGAGTGTAGATGTGAAAAGTGTGTAGTGTGTGCTATCTAAAACAGGAAATAGTGATCCATCCAAAACTATTTTAATGACAATGGTCACTATCCTGATTAAAAACCAGTAAGAGGCACACGCGTCTGCTCAAGGATTACAGAGTTGTGCGCTCAAACTCAGGCCAACATGTTTCTTGCCTACTGTTAAGTTAACGGCAATTCTTCAGGACCGATTCTTAAATAATCTACACTTTATGGTCGGTGGTCTGTTCATTACACAATATAGTGACCACCCATACAGCACCCTATAAAGTGGTACCTGTTAATCAAATCCAATGCCCAACTAGGGTCATGTCAATGCCTCAAGGTATCACAGCAGGTGTAAACACTGTCAGATTCAGTGTCGTGTGTCGCTCCGTCCTCTCGCGGTAGACCTACCCCTCACTCTGCCGGACCCTTGTCTTGTGACAACAACTCCATCACTCTCAACATTTCCGGATCTTTCTTCAATTCTTCTTTCCACTCATCCTCTTTAATCGCACCTAAAGTAATATCACACACACTTACGTCAAACCCATCATCCAGACCTTCCTCACAACCCAGATCAGTGGAGTCCACGGTGTCCACAAGACGTGAGAGGCAGTCAGCAGACACATTTGAAATCCCAGGAATATATTCAAAACCAAAATTAAACTCCTGCAAAGACACAACCCACCTCCTGATCCTAGAGGAAATTGAGTCAAGACCCTTTCTTTCAAACACCTCTTTAAGAGGCTTGTGATCTGACCTGACAATAAAAGAGGTACCCCAATCAAACTTCTTAAATTTGTTAAGCGCCCAAAAAATGGCCAGAGCCTCTTTTTCAATGACAGAGTAATTTAACTCTGCCCCTTAAGACATCTCGAAGCACAGGCAACCAACTGCTCCCTTCCATTTCTCGACTGAATAAGTAGAGCACCCAGTCCTTTTTACTCGCATCAGTAACAATGAATGTCACCTCACCTGGTTTGTACGCCTGTAAATCTGGTGCACTCTTGAGATCCATCTTTACCCCTGAGAATTCTTCCTTGCACACTTCATCCCACACAAACTCTGTCTTTTGCACAGCAAACTCCTGAGATGACTCGTTTTATCCGTAAAATTCTTAATAAACTTGCTGTAAAACTCAGCCATGCCTAAAAAGGAAGAGAGCTCCTCCTTCGAACACGGCTCTTTCAAATTTGCTATGGTATCTACCAACTCTTTTTTCGGTCTGACGCCACTCCCAGATATGTGGTGTCCAAGATAATCAACCTCAGTCACCCCAAATCTGCACTTGTCACGACGTAAAGTCAAACCAGCTTTAACTAATCTTTCTAGCACCTTTACTACTCTACAATCATGTTCTTCAATAGTTTTACCATATATCAACACATCATCCTGATAACATCTGACACCAGGGACGCCTTTGACCACATCATTCATGATCCTCTGAAATACAGAAGCGGCTGACACTAATCCAAAAGGCATCCTTAAGAATTTAAATGCCCCCATTGTAGTTATGAATGCAGTCAGCTCCTGTGAATTCTTACTAAGAGGCACCTGATGATACGCTGATGCTAAGTCCAGAGTACTGAAATAACGGGCACCTTCCAAGGTTGAAACCATTTCGTCAATATTAGGGAGGGGAAACCTGTCCACTACAACCTCCCTGTTGAGAGCACGAAGATCCACACACAGGCGAATCTCATTATTGCTCTTTCTCGCTACGACTATGGGAGCCAACCACTCTGTAGCCTCCACAGGCTCTATCACACCTGTAACCAGTAACCTGTCAATCTCAGTTTGAACAGCCTCTTGCACACTAAGGGGAATTCTCCTCACCTTGGCTGCAATAGGCTTGGCATCAAGCTTTAGTTTAATCTGATGATTATACCCTATTAAACATCCCAAGGTGTCTTTAAACAAACTCTCAAACCCTTTTACAAACTTATTTTCAACATTCTCCACAGATTGTACTTGCACAGGGGGATTTCCATTAGGATTAAGAATGATACCCAGGCGCGCTTGGTGAGTCCAACTGAGCAAATTGTCCCCTTTCTCTGCCACATAAACCTTTGCATCAGTAAATTTCCAATTGCACTCCACACAACTCTGAAAATATCCTAACATTTTTATGGGTGTCCCACCATAGCCTGTAGGTCTTACATCGGACTTCAATAATTTGACTTTATTTGAAAAATTTCTCACAAAAACTTCCTTAGAGATAAACGTCAGGTGTGAGCATGAGTCAAATTTCATCTTTATTTTAACATCCCCCACCTTGACCCACTCAGAGGGATGTTCCACACCACACTCATTCACCTGGAAACTAACTTCTCTCACCTCATTCCTGCGGTCAGTTTTGTTATGAAGGCGACAGTTCTTTGTGAAATGACCCCTTTTTCCACAAGCGCTACAAACCACCCTGAGAGCAGGGCATTCTCTTGCATAAGCCTTGTGACCAAACTTGCCACAGCGATAACACGTTCCCTGAAACACAATTACATTTTTCTTTTCATGAAACGTACTAGCAGCCTTACTTTCTTCCTCTCGACCCTTATTATTAGAAGTGTCAGACTTATTTTCCACATGACAAATAACCTCTTCTACTTTCTCAGCAGAGGTAGAACATTTTCCCACTTTGCTCAACTCATTTACGCATTTAAGCATATGTTCTACACGTTTAGCAATAATCATTACTTCATCCAAAGGCGGCTCATCCTTTAGCCAAAGCTCTTCCCTTACTTTATCACTGCTGCATCTTAAAACAAATTGATCACGTATTCTCTCTTCGACAAGCTCACCAAATTTACAACTTGAAGCTAACTTTCTGAGAGCGGTCACAAATTCCTCCACTGTTTCTTCTTTCCCTTGCTCTCTTAATCCAAAGTAATAACGCTCCATAATGGTGCTTACCTTAGGCAGATAATGGATATCTAATTGCTTTACGCATATTTCATATTCATTTAATCCCCTTTGGACTGCAGGGCTCAATTGTGGCAAGTTCTCTAACACCTCTTGCCCTCGCCACCTAAACAGTGAATTAATAATGCTTGTCAAATTAGTGCCACAAACCCTAGCATAATTTTCAAACATTTTCCTCCATTTTTTCCACTTTACCAGAGGTTCCCCAGGATTTGACAGAAAAGAGGGAGGTGGAGTAACATTTTGCATCTTAACCACACTTCTCCGTGAACTTTTTAACAAACTCAAAAATGTTTAAAAATCAATTTCTATAAAGTTAACAGATAATACTTTTCCCTTTTTTTTTATCACTTTAAATTTTTAAGATGGATAAAGTCAACAAGTCACCCAAAAAAAAAAAAGGTGTGCTTGTCACAGTGGTGGCAAGCTTATTTTCAACAACCTCCTAAATATTTGAACCCTTTGAAGATCCAGATAGCTTTCCACGTTTTCCTTGTTTTTCCACAATAAGTTAATTTTTCCTTTCTATTACCTCTTTAAACATGGCATCCGCCGTCACCACACCAACATTTCAATGTTACTTTAAAATAAAATAGAGCTTGTTTTCATTTCCTTTTGTTTCCTGCTTTAAAATGGCCGCCGCCGTCACCACGCACATTCCGGTTATTTTCTCCTGGAGATTGACCTTGTTTCGCGGATGACGTTTACACGCGCACTCCGCCTTTTTTTTTTAAACAAGTTGGGCACAGTAGTCTCACCGCAAAGAAGACGTCAGCCGTGATGAAACGCATGCGCGCTCTGCGTTCCAGCAGCCGCTGCCTCACCACAGCTTGCCTTTCCGTTGCTCTTCTTACTCCCGTTTCACCTCTATTCTCCACCGGACTTCGCTCGCAGTGATCCGCCTCACAGGTATGCAGACTTCACTACTCTTCTCCTCCGCCGCACTTAAAGTCACTTCCTTCTCTTGTGCATCCGACACGCTTCTACCTTTGTGTCTCCCAATGTTGGGGTTGATCAGCCTTGAGTTTCCACGCGATCGTCGCCAGTGTAATAATGCTCAAACGCTGGTTTAAGTTAAAAGTAAAGGAGGTTTAATAGATCAAACCCCATCCATCGTAGACCTGAGCCAACTGACACAGTTAGAACCCCACACGCTCCACACTCCAAACTGGAACATGGAACTGAGCCACATCACAGGATGCCTAGTTGTGAGGCCATCCCTGCTTGGGTCAATGAGAAAAGGGAGAAGGTGGATGAGCATGATGGTTAATTAATAGATTGGAAAGTAAGAGAAGAAGAAAAGAAATTGAAAGCCAAAGTGTTGTATGACAAGAGGAAGGCTGTTAAAGAAACAAGTGTGCAAGTGGGTGATTGGATAAAAATTAAATCTCCATGAAAAGGTGGGAAAAGTTCCAAATAAAGTCAGCCCTGTAGAGTGAGGAAGGTACTCGGGAAAAGCGGTGAAAACTGATGACAATAAAAATTGGAATCTTGATAGGGTGTCCATATGCAGCTCAGGGCTGGGAAAAGATGTAACTTCTCCAGACAAGGAGTTGCCAGAAGAATCTAAAAACCGACCCGACGTGCAAGGAAAAGACCTGTTCGGTTTTGTGATTATGTCTGTTTTATGCTTATAGATACATCTTTTGTTTTTATTATTTGTACTTTCTTTCATTCAAATTCTTGTAATATTTTATATTTCCTTTTGTCTAGTTGGGTAGGGGAGTCACAAGTTTGATGTTGTTTCAATGTAAATGGGGGAGGTGATGTGGTATCCTAGGTTATAGACCCACCTGCATGTAAGGTTCTGTAACCTAGGAGTGATGCATGTAGGGATAACCAATCTGAAAGTTCTAGAGCAGAGGTCTTCAAAGTGTGGGGCGCGCCCCCCTGAGGGGGCGTGGATGGGTTCCCAGGGGGGCGCAAAGGCCTCTGTAAGCACATGTAAATGAAGACGCCTGGAAGTGCGGCGATGTTTATTTGCTGCATTTCCAGGCTGTCTTCATTTACTCCGAAGCCCTCAGAGTGCCCTGGGGCCGGAGGTCAGTGAGTGTGCTGCTGGGGGCTCCGCTGGGCAGTGTCTGGAGTCTTATTAAGACTCCGGCATGCCCGAGTTTTTCACAGGTCTTTAAGGACCATTTGCATACCTTTAGAAACTAGTTACCGAGGCTTAGTTTTTATTTCTGTTTCCAGTACCCCTGGGCCCCGACTCTGCCTATTCCTTACATTTGTATTTTAAATTTACTGCTGTAGTGTGAAAATGCATTTCATGAAAAGGAATATAAAAAAGGGTTGCCAATAGAAAAATGCCCACCATGTATGTTTAAAGAGCCTGCAAAGACCTTGTTTTGACAATAAACAGGGTTTTAAATAAAAAAGTATGTATTCATTTGTAATCTGACTTTGTCTGTTCCCTTTATTTTCATTCATGAATCATTCAGGCAGCCCTAGCACACATTTAAAAGTGCTTTCTATTTATATTTGCTTTTCAAGTACGCACAGATAAGTGCTGAAAATAGGGCTTTAGGTGACTGTGTATTTTTGTACCGTCTGCGACATCAAAATAATGAGCTGGCAATCCTAATCATAAGACTGGAAGTTTGTTGCACGATCAGCACATTATTTATTTCCTCCACCCTCGAGCCCAGATTAATACCATAATAGCAATAGTTTAACTTATATCTGAAACCCTACACCCCGTCAATAACATGCTGATTTACTTCAAATGTCTGGGAATGCACTCTGCATTCAGACAACTCACTCATTCTCACCCTTCACTTTCACGCTCACCCTGCACTCACAGCGCATAGTTATGGATTTACCGCATTTGCCATATAATCCATCATCTGCTGCATAAGTTGCAGATAAAAAAAATGCAGCAACACATGTTACCTCACAGTGGAAGGCCCTTTCTAAAGGTTGAATGGTCACCTTTCTGTTGCTTATTGCTATATGTGGGTGTTAATGTGATACTTATGAGGGCAATAAAGGCCAGGACAGTGTTAACAAGTGTAAAAATAGCAAAATAATGCAGCAATGCTATCACAAAATATGCAGCATAATTCACCTTTGCTTGCTGCTGAATTTAGTCAACCATGCTGCATAATCTGGCCTTCTACGCCGCATAATTCCAATGGCACTGTTTATAGTGCTATGAGGTCCCAGCCTGTGGCAGAAAGCACTGTGAATATGTAAGTCATTATTTTAAAACAGTATTTACATACTCTAAGCTAGGCTGCTGCAAAATGATGCAGTGATTGAGATAAAACAAGTTCTTACAAAATATACTTTTTAGTAATAATTAATCAAACTGTATCTAATGCAGACATTTTTGTAAGTGTCTCCACTATTCCAGATCTCAGCTGATAACACCCTTACATTACATCTCAAAAGAATAGATCTTTGCCACCATGAAGCTTTAAGCAGAGCCACTGGAATTATTCAGCAGAAGAGGACAATATTATGCGGCAGGTTTGACTAAATTATGCAGCAAGAAAAGGTAAATTATGCGGCATAATGCGCCACATTTTGTGGTTAGCATTACTTCATTATTTTGTCATTTTAACTCAAGGTAACCCTGTCAGGGGAAATATTTCACCCCATTAGTACCAGTTTAACACCCAAATACAGCAGTAAGCAACTACAAGATAACCAGTCAATCTTTGCAAAGGGCCTTCCACTGCTCTGGAACACTTTGTCACGCGTTAAGTAACTTTTGTTCCGTTTGAGCTAGAATCTAGTTTCCTTTTGTTGAAAATCTGCAGATTATGTAGCAAATGCAGTAAACTGATAATTATGTGGAAAACGCTGCTGCTACAGAAACTCATAATTGCAGTGGCCCTGGCTTTTAGTGACTCAATCAATTATTGGCTGGTAAGAAGGCTGGTTTCTTTTAACTTTATGCACTACCACCACACCCTTCGATTTCAGGCAGAGGCATCTCAAAGTCGGTATTAACCATTCAGGGGCATTGTGAAAGCTGAGACCATGGGGTGGCAGGTAGCAGGCCAGAAGGGTTGCATTCAGATCCAGCGCCCTAATCCTCTCGATCCCTGGGGCCTCACAGTAATGGTCCAAGAGACAGAGGAAAGGAGCGAGATTCATAGATATTGTCAAAGAGTAGGCCCATAATAGGGAGCACTGTATGCGGACTCATTTTTGTGTTTACAAATGGCCAGAGGCAGCTTCTTCAGAGAGATACCCCAAAGAAGGGGACAATATAAGTTTTCTTTTTTTAAAGGGGCATTCATTAGTGAAGCTGGTACTGCTGCCAAGTGTGTAAGTGGCCACTGCTGGTTATCATTAAGGAGCAGATGCAGCAGGACTGGGGCCCAGGGATTTGAGGGGCCCACTGCATCACAGTTATGACTGTCTACCTTTAAAAAAGGGGCATCGAAGCTTATTTTCCTTTCAAGCATTAGGACAGAGTTGAAGATCCGTCATGGTGGGGAAGAGGTAAAAGATGCAGAGGAGATAGCCTGCTACTCAGGACTGCAGTTATCATTAGTGCAGCAGGTATAGTTGCATTGGGGTCAAATAGTGTGAGGGGCTCGCAACACCCCAATTATGGGGAGCAGTTTGTTTGGGATATCTGTTTTTGTTTGATGCATTTTCTGTTTTATAAGTCTCATATTTAGTGCGGTTCATAAGCTATAGAAAACGTATTCCTGAAATCCTCTCATAAGCACCGCTCCCTGCACGCAGCCATGTCCCTCCCACTCCCCCAATTCTGCCATAAAGTTTTGGAGGGGGGCCCGACCTCAAAACATTTTGCTTAGGGGGGGCTCAGAGTAAAAAAGTTTGAAGACCTCTGTTCTAGAGTGAAGAGAGAGAAGGCTTGGCGAAAGCGGTTGAGGTGCATCACTGATCTGTTTGTGGATGGGGTCTCTATTACCTTGTAACTTAAAATAAAAGATTTAAAAGGTCTTTGACTCAGCGGATTTACATTTCTACACCTACTCATCCCAAACCCTTCCTTTACTTTCTCTAAATTCCTCATATTTGGTAGTAATTATTCCTCATTTTCCCACCATTCCTCCTGGCTCCTTCAACAGCCAATACTTATTCTTACCTCTTGTGTACAGAGATCTCCCATTAGGTTCATTTGTTTTAAAACACACTCCCCGGTTTAATTTACTTGTTTAATGATAATACCATGTTTGTGTAAATTCGGACATGCATTACTTTCTTATTTTTGGAGATCAGGATTTATTTTTCACCATGAGACTTTGATTGAGAGCAAAAAAAAAGAGAGAAAATGGAGAAAGAAGGAACAGAAAAAAAGACAGGAAAACAGTGATAAAGGCAGAATGCAGGGAATTAAAATAAAAGAGTGAGTTAAGGAGACAGGGAGTGTAGAGTGGTGGGCAAAAAAGGCGGCACCTTGGTATTCTGCAACACCAGCGTTGAACAGTGTCGACAGCTGGTGCCTAAAAAAAACTTTGAGCCACTGCCACAGTTGTATACTTTAGTATTAATCAGTGTCAATTATTATAGGAATAAAAGTCCATAGATGCACACATGGTATAAAGAACCGGATGATACTTTGAATGAATACATGAAGAATTTGAAATGACAACCTATGTAATTTGAGAGGAACAGAACATGAGACAATTAAAACAACCAAAAAACCTATTGGACTTTTAGAGATTATTTTCTTTCCTTGTGTATGTGTGTGTGCGTGTGTGTTTGTAATTCATTTCATTTTTATCTGTTTGATTTGGGCTAAAGAGGCACACAAACATTACAAATTCACTCATTGATAAAAGAAACAACACTATGCACATAAATATAAAAGGTTGCTTAAATTATAACCCTCCCTAATCAACTAAACATCCACTTAAAAATCTCTATCATAGGCCATTTGACTTTCCCTTACCCCTATTCCAAATAAGCAGCAGTTGCTTATCTAAAGTGACCTTGTGCATACATTATAATTACAATAAATATGTAAATTTAACTCAATAAAAGTAGTAAAATCATTGGTTAATATAATCACCCCAAAATTACTTTATCTGTACAGTTTCTTAATTGATCTTTTTAGCAGTTAAAAAGTTATCCATATGCAATGTCATGTCAAACTGTGATATATATATATATATAATTTAATAGTGTGTGTGTGTGTGTGTGTATATATATATATATATATATATATATATATATATATATATATATACACACACTGAAAAATGGTTAAAGTAGAACTTCTGCAGGCTTAAAACCCAAAAAGTCACCAGCAGTGCATCATAGCAATACAAGGTATACTTAAGTTAGTTACGTAGAACTAGTGAATTTCGGTATTTTTTTTATTCTCAAACGGCAGGTTATTTTTATTATTAAAAGACCTACTTATAACTCCACTTTCACCTTTTTTTTTTTTTCCAGTGAAATTCAATGTTTTTTAACATAGTAATATTTTATTATGATGGATCTGTGGCCAACCCACTCTGCCGTGAATGCTAAAGACCGTGGTTGATGGGGCTGGCCGAAGGGCCTGGCATAGGAGTTCGCACTGGCTCCTATGGTAGTCCTGTGGGACCCCACATGGGAGGTGTGCTAGGTCCCGCCGGTCTCTTACAGGAACTTGCAAAATCTCCTTTCAGAATCCTGTGTGCCGAAAAGGCCACAATTTTTCTCCCCCCTCCCAAGCCCCCCCGCCCCCCTGGTGTGGGCGGGGTACCCACACTTTGTGCCCTACTCCAATTTTGTTTACATTTCTGGATACAGGGATGAAGTCCCTGTGTTATGTAATGGACGCCTCATTATTTTCTTTCATGTTGTATCCAGCCAGTGACATAATTTGTTTTTGCAAACTGGACAGCGGGGAAAAAAAACCTTTGCTACCAATCAAGACACTCTATTTATTTTATTTACTGTCCCGTGGGACTAGACCAACCATTCGGATATATATCTTTTTTTGAAGCGTAATTTCTTGAAAACGGTTGTGAGGATTTACACCAAATCAGAAAAACCACGCTTTCTGAGTAAAGATCTAGCTAACTACCAAATTTGATGTAATTCTGTTCAGCCATTGTTTCTGTTTATATTTTTTGCTATGGAAATTGAATGTGAAAAAGTGTTTTGGGACCCCCATTTTTCTCGGGCCCTGCTTGAATGATCACCACAAAACTCTACAGACAAGAGCTGAGCTGAATGATTTTTTGTTTCAAGATGTTTTGTGAAGATCCATTAAACGGCACCAAAGTTATTATCGACACAAAAACCTTCTTATGGAAACTCTGACTCACATATAACTACAGTATAACTATATAGGCCTTGATTACGAGTGTAGATGCTATTTATCGCACCTGATAAATAACGATACTACGGGGTACGTTATTTATCGGGTGTAATAAATAGCACCTATTATGGGTTTATGGGAAATAACATGTGGATTTTGGTGATTAACAATCTAAAATTCGGGGAGGCGTAGCTTGCCGCAAAGCAAGATGGCTGCAACTTAGAAGGCTCCACCGATCCGATACAGAAATTCACCCTATAAATCCGTGCATCATCCGTTATGGGGGCTATAGTCCGCACGAACAGGAACCTGAGAGACTCTGATGCTAAGCGACCCCGAAGAGAGACTTCACCCAGCACGACTGGCCGGCGTAGTGGAAGCGACAAGAACAGACCCGAAGCCGCGGGCTCTGGTGGCGGGCTCCAGCATCGCAAGTCGGATGCTAAGGGGCGGGGTCGACGTGACTGGAGCAGCGAAACACCACAGAAGCCTACAAGCTACGGCTGTGATCAGTCCGAGGTGAGTGCCGCTGGAGAGAGGCACATCAGGACACGTCCGGGCAAGACCAGCCTGACGAGATCCTGGACTGGGGAGCCGGCATCGGCAAATCGGAGGCCCAAGCACCGTAGGGGCTGAAAGGAAAGAGGCAGACAAATCTGGGGCCCACTAGAGGATGACAGACCCGACCAGAAGAGGCACCATCCTAAAACCGCAAGGTGGAGCACGGTTAGAGGAGGTAAAAGTGGCCTCAATTCTGTGAAGATAGTGAGACTGAAGAAAATTCGCTTGACCAGATCCAGGGACCCCTGCGGTCCAATGGGTTCGAGACTGGACTGACGTGATTCTGGACTGGGGAGCCAGCACTGGCAAATCAGAGGCCTGAGCACCGTAGGGGCTGAAAGGGAAGGGACGGACTGCCGGATCCGGGGCCCACTAGAGGCCAGCAGACCTGACCAGAATGGGCACCAACCAAGGCGGTGGGGGCTTCCTGGGTGTCGCTGGTAGGAACCCCGACAGGCCGCCAGGCACGTGGAGCGGCCTGGGCAGGCGGCGGAGCGTACTGCCAGAGAGGGTTCATGGGGGGGCTCCACCCTCGCATCCCTGGGAAGAGTACACTATACTGCATGAGTCGGAACCATGACAGGTGCCCGAAGAGGTCATAAGACTAAACTTGACAGATACACACTGCCCAAGGAGTCGGTGGGCAGTCAGGCAGCGGAGGCAGACCCAGACCTCGCCTTATCACCACCCGCAACAGCGGCAGAGCTCACCCTGAATGACATAATGTTGGCGCTACAGGGAGTGAGGTCGGATCTTGCTGGGAAAATAGATACTTTGACTACAGAAGTCAGTCAGTCAGTCAATTTAACTTTATTCAATCTTAGAGAATAAGATCATAAAAGTACAATGCATCATAAAATACATATTCAATCATACAGTACACTTCCAATAAATGTAAGAGAGAACACAAGATAAAAACACATAAAAACCATAGATAAAAAAGCTAAAACTAAGAAACCCTCTGTTACACCATACTAAATTCATCCAGATCACAGTATGATGTGCAAAAACGCCAGGAACATTTAAAAACAAAATTAGAAGGCAAACGGTCTCCTATTTGATAAAGCCATACATAAGTAAGATGCAGGAGAAAAGCATAGGAAGGAGTCAGGGAGCATTTGTAAAAAGGTCAAAGCTGGGTGACATTGTTCGAAACTATATTTCCGTAAAAGGGGGAAGATATACTTTCTTGGTTCATACATATAAAATTTCAGAAAAATATAAAGTGCAAGTTTGATTGTGGGGAAATAGCATCGCATGAACATAATGGCAGTTCATTAATTAAATACATATCCGCCGGGAAACCCAGCATACATGGGATAAAATGTAACCTAAACTGCACCAGTACATATCGGTGCTGGGTATTTGTTACAAGAGACAGATATGAATTTGCCTTATCGGGAATTGGGGGAAGCCCCAGATATATGGCTACCGTGGACTTGACACAGTTTTGAACATGTCTTTTATTTTCCCAGTGCAATCTATGGCGAGATTTAATTTCAACTTTAGAAGTTGACTGACACGTGAGTGGCTTGCTGAAAAGGGAATCAAAGCCCAATATCGACAGGGTTTCTTTGACATATTGGAGCCATGGTACCTTATGGGCATGTTTAAGGGTCAGACAGTCCCTGATGATGTTTTGGGTTAATCCGACCGTGTACCTCCGCCAAATAGAGTGCCATAGAAATGCCGGTGCTAGGGATATCAAATCTGAGATATATGGAACGTTCAATTCTTGATGCATGTTAAAATTTGAACAACTTTTAGGGAGAGATAAAACTTTCCTATAAAGACCATCTTCTAACCTTTGTAAAACATCAGCCTTCGTTAATCCCCAAATCCCTGCTCCATATGTAGCTGATGCAATAGCTTTTGCAGCATATATCTTTTTTATTGGTTCCAGGGGTTTGGTACCTAATTTTTTTATGAAAGAGAATATAGCCATAGTGCTCTTTTCTAATGCATTGCCTCTATTCATAATCATGTTTGACCATGTGCCCGAATTGTTAAACAAAAGACCCAAATATAAAAAAGTCTTTGTGATTTCAATCCTACGGGAAGCAATATTAAAAACAGGTAATCTTTTAGGTTGTTTCCCCATGATTAAAATATAGGTTTTATTTTCGTTAACCCGAAGATCCAACGAAGCCATGTAGGACACATAGTTATCAATAAGCTTTTGTAACGCTAGACCAGTCCTGGCTATCAGTACAGCGTCGTCTGCGTATAGCAGTATGGGAGTGCGTTTTCAATTTACCAAAGGAACATCAGTTACAAATTGATCCACTGCAGATTCTACACCATTAGTATAAAATGAGAACAAAAGGGGAGCCAGGACACACCCCTGCCTGACACCCCTAAGGATAGGAAATGACCTGGTACATTCCCCCTGGCTACCAAATCTGATGCATGCCGAGGATTGAGTATATAATTGGCATATAAAAATTATTATATTTTCGTCCACGCCCATATCCTTCATAATACTCCATAGCTTACTATGGGAGACACAGTCGAACGCTGCCGAGAGGTCCATAAAAGGCATAAAAATATTTCCTTCCTTGACTTGGGTATATTTAGCTGCGATTAAATGCAAGTTTAAACACTGGTCCAAAGTCCCCATCCCTTTTTTAAACCCATATTGAACCGGCATTAATATATTAAGTCATGTTGATTAGAGCGGACCTAAGGAACATGATCGCCCGAGTGAAAGAGGTGGAGGAAGTTACAAATACCCTAGTGGCCGATACAAAGGCGCTTCAGAAAAAAGTACAAGACCTTACTGCCACAACCAGAGTTCTAGAGGCGAGGCTGGAGATCAAGAGGGCCGCTACCGCCGCCACAACTCCCGCATTATCGGAGTCCCGGAGAGGACAAAGGGCCAGCAGTAGACCTATACTTAGAGGACCTCATATTAAAGTCACTCAAACCAAAGGGACTGTCCAAATATTTCTCAGTGGAGAGGGCCCACAGAATCCCGAGCACTCCACCAAGGCCTGGGGCCTCACCGCGTCCCATCATTGCCTGGATCTTCAACTACCGGGACACAGATGTAATCCTACAGGTTGCTCGCAGTGTGCAGCCACTTAAAATAGACAATGTAGTTATCACCTTCTTTCCAGACTTCACCATAAAGGTACAACAGGCGCGGCGAACCTTCCTCGGCGTCAAATGTTTTGAGAGCTAGGGAGATAAAGTACTCTATGCTTTTCCCATCAACGCTCTGAGTAACAACAGAGGGCAAAGTGTGGAGATTCCCTACACCGGAAGAAGCTTGGGAATGGCTATATGGGTGGTGAACAGTGGGAAGACAACGACGCACACACAGATGCAACAACGGGGAGACGAACCAAGCAGCACATGTGCCAACTGAGGCAGGTCGGCAGTCTCCTTGACACGGCGACTCTCTGGCAAGCCCAGACGACTGAAGATAACAGAAAGAACAGTACTCCGCAATTAAGACCCACACAGTGGCTCCCAGAAACTCATAGAACTGGTGAACAACTCAAGTACAAGAGTCTTGCACAGTGAATGGACTCTGGAGACACTGATAAGCACATAATTTGTACTTTCAGTTAATACAAATACTGCAGATTTTACCTAAAGATACGGGGCCATACCTCTGTAATATGAATAGTAAGCCCTATAGTCCTATTACGGGGAATCGGGGCGGGCTCACAAGCGGGCAAGCACATGGTTTAAGCCCACCGAATGTTCAATAGTTCAGTTTTGGGGCGACAGGCACTCTGCAGCTTGGGGGGAGGGGTGGGAGGTTCATTGCCCACCATGCAGGGTAGCAGGGAGGGGGGAGTTACAAAGTAGGGGGTTAGATGTTTTCATGTTTATTTCTTAATACAGCAGATTCACAAACTTGAAGCACAGCAAGAGATGGGGTGGAGGAAAGGGGGCAATGGTATCACTCCTCAAACCACAATCATTGTAACAACAGCAGCCCACACAAGAACTCCCTAAGAGAAACCAATGTATTCACAGACCTCTGACATGTACCCACCAACGCCACCCACTAGACCCAGCTCCATTGGGAGCAACCTGGTGATCATGACTTGGAATGTTAATGGCTTAGGGAATAAAATCAGATGTACAATGGTGATCCAATATATTCTAAGACATTCCCCAGACATAGTCTTATACCAAGAAACGCACTTGATGGGAAACACGTGCAAAGCCCTGGATAGATTTGGATACAAACTAGTGGTGCATGATGGATTCACTACTGGGTCGCGGTGGGGGTGGGAATACTGATCAGAACAGCATTACCATTTACACCCCGAAGAACATGGCAGGACCGCCTTGTCAGATACGTGGCCATCACTGGAATATGGGAGGGTCAGGTCGTCAATCTATGTTCAGTATACGTGCCACCCAGGATGCACCTGAACATATTGCCAGACCTAAGCACATTACTCTTAGAACTCCCTTACGGAGTGTTGGTACTAGGTGGAGACCTCAATCCAGTAATGGACCCCTCCAGGGATAGACTGTCAAGTACAGGGAGAGAAATGGGAAATGACGTCCTGAAGACATTTGTAGAAGCCCTTGGACTGGTGGACCTCTGGCGAGAACACAATCCCCTAGCCAAACAATACACCTTCTCGGCATCACATGGAGGGTACTCACAGCTCGACTATATATTAACACACTCTGTCATGGCTGGCAGATTCAGGGGGACAGTGCACAGGGTGAGACGTATATCAGACCATTCCCCAGTTGAGGTGCAAATGGTAGGATCAATTAGAACCAATGTTTTACCACCACGCATAGACCCTTGGCTGCTCAAAGATAAAAAGATGATGGATAAAATCAGAGAACAGACAGAACACTATTTCCAGGACAATCTGGGGAGTGTAGATTTACCCTGTGTGCTATGGGAAGCTTACAAAACGGTCATAAGGGGACATGCACAGGCACTAGCAGGGGGACAGCGGAAAGAGCGGCAACTCCAATACGAAGCGCTTGAAACAGAACTCACTAAACTGGAGGCAGAGGCGGTGGAATCCAGAGAAATAGACCCACAAACTAATCACTTACTCCGTCTTAAACAACAGGAGATGCGTAATATTGCAGAAGGAAAGGCTAGAGACTATGCCAGAGTGTCTCAGAGGAGACTGCGTGAAATAGGTGATAAATCCACAAGCTAATTGCATGGCTAGAGAACCGCGACAAGGCGAGAAACTGGGTGTTAAAGATTAATGACCCAAACGGAGCAACCTGTAAAATGGGTAACAATATAGCTGCAGACTTTGCAAGACACTACGAGCAGTTATGTCAATCTTCCTCGCCCAGAACTAAAACTGACTGTATAGAATTTCTCAGAGACGCAAATCTCCCAGAGCTGTCACAAGAAGACGGAGAGGACCTAGATAAGGAGGTCACTACAGAAGAAATATGTGGTGCAATTAGGGCACTGCAATCAGGCAAGATGGCCGGTCCCAACGGTATACCGGTCGAACTGTATAAGGGGATAGCGACACTGATAGCCCCCCACATGTTAGATATGTTCAAAGAGCCACTGGACCGAGTAGGATTACTGGAAGATCAAAGACTGGCCACAATAGTAGTGATCCCAAAACAGGGCAAACCACCCCCTCCTATAGGCCAATCTCATTATTAAACGTTGAAGCAAAGTTAGTTGCTGGCCAAGGTCCTGGCAACCAGACTCACCAAAGTAATAGCCACCTTAATCCACCCTGACTAATCTGGCTTTATGCCACATCGGAGCACCAGGCTGAACTTGTGGCGACTTTATGGAGTCCTCCAGGCGGCCAAGGACAAGCCGAATAATAACGCCCTGCTGCTGTCTCTGGATGCCCGTATGGTGTTTGACAGTATAGAATGACAATATCTCTTTACGGTACTGGAACGGTTCGACTTTGGCCCCAAATTCTGCGCCTGGGTACAGCTGCTATGTACATGACCGTTAGCCAGAGTGCAAGTGAATGGAGTGGCTTCCAGGCAGGTCACACTGCATAAGGGCACGAGACAGGGATGCCCGCTTTCGCCCATGCTCTTTGCGTTAGCACTAGAGCCCCAAGCGGCATGGGTCAGAAGGGATCCAGTAACAAGAGGCATATCGATGGGGGGGCGAATGGGAAGAAAAAAACCTCATTATATGCCGATGACATAATCCTATACGCCACCAAGCCCCGATCTACAGTTCACTGTACACTTCACATATTCCAGCTGTTTGGGAGCTACTCAGGCTACCAGATCAACTGGGACAAATCTCTTGCTTTCACGCTGGCAGGAGAAACGCTGACCATGCCTCCCAGCGGGAGTGCAACAAAGATCAGGGATACATTTAAATATCTGGGCATTACGATATCTCTCAAAAAAGCTGAATTTTTACAGGACAATATATTCCCCCAACTACATAGACTAGGGAAGGACGTCACACACTGGAGAACACTGCCGCTCTCACTAATGGGATGAGCAGCCCTTTTTAAGATGATGGCGCTATCACACCTTCTATATGTCCTCCAAAACACCCCGTTCAGAATCCCTACAGAGTTTTTTGTAAAGTAGACTCACAGGGGAGACAATTGCTATGGGATGGGAGGAATTCCAGAATCGCGCTACACAAGCTACAGCGAGGGATCTATGATGGGGGTCTGGCAGTCCCTGATGTCCATAAGTATTACTGAGCCGCACAACTTGTCGCCTTTAATGACTGAGTCTTCGCAGGAAGGAAGGAGCCAGCATATCGAATGGATCACCACTTGTTGGTCAGAAAGGATATCTAGATGCACTGTATAGCAAGGAATTGACTAACAGGCTGCCGAAACATATACAAACAACTATACGAATTTGGAGTGAGGCAACTAAATTCCTTGGATGGGAAGGCAAACTAACGGAATGAACACCCCTGGGGAACAGTGATCTACTGAGAGAGGTACGCGGGCTACGGGGCTTCCACGTGTGGGCGCTACTTGGCATCGAATACCTAGGAGATGTCTGGAAAGGTCAAAAGATGGTGGATTTCCGAACCCTACAAGCAGATTATCAAATGCCAGACACCGACCAATTTCGATACATACAATTGAAACATGCCATTAAAACACATATCACAGTGGGGGGTCAAATACCTGAATATGCACCACTAGAATACAGAATACTCCTAGACCCAATAATTGAAAAAGCCACTTCCCTCATATATAAGAAAAATAATGAACACGCCCGACCCACTGGGGACCCTGAGAGAGGCATGGGAGAGAGATGTAGGGACTCTGGAGGACGACAACTGGGAGAAGGCCGTACAGAGCCCCAGAGAGGTAGCCATGAGAGCACGATTCTGCCTCATACAACTTCGAATCCTACATAGGTCATACACAACTAGAACAAGACTATACAAGATGGGTAAATGCGACTCAAACAAGTACTCGAGGGAATGCAGAGAAGAGAGTACCTTCTACCATATGCTGTGGGGCTGCAGAGATATTGGAGCAGGATCACACAGGTGATGTCTGCAGTTACGAGGCATTCGGTTCCACTAGATGCCAGATGGCACATAATATTTATTACTGGGGAGACCAAATGGCCGCGGTACACTAGGTTGTGGTTATTGCTGGCAGCAGTAATTGCCAAAAGGAACAAAGCCAGGGCATGGGGGGCAGCATATCCCCCTAAAGTTACAGACTGGGAGAAGGACCTTGATTGGTGTGGAGCAGCCAAAAAAGTAGTCTACCAAAGCCGGGGATGGCCTGAGAAGTGGGGTAAAATATGGAACGGGTGGATGGAATATAGAGGGACTTGAAATGTTGCAATGAGGTAAACAAAGCGAGACATGCAGATATGATGATGTGGTATCAGAGCCTGCCTAAATTGAATTACTCAATAAAGTAAAGCTGAGGGGGAAATATAAGAATTAAAATGGGATGGGTGATAAAACTGTTCTTGAAACTGTACAAGTTATGATCGCGACCATTGATCTGTGTTGTGTACTATGCATCTGCAAGTTTAATAAAAAAGATTTAAAAAAAAAAAAAAAATCTAAAATCCGCATGATACAGAAAAGACTGTACACTTTTCCCCTGTAAATTTAATGAGCCTTGAGGTCTTTAACACATCCTATGATTATCGGATGCGTTAAATAAAACATAACTTGTAATTCCGACCCGCACATAAACAGGGGTTTACGCACGGGTCGTAATTAACCAACCCACTCGTAATCAAGCCCATAGTGGCTACTACCACTGAGTATAAAATATAAATAAGTGTATATATATATATATATATTTAAATCACTGAAAAAAAAGAAAGGTTAAATGGACGTTATAGTTAGGTGAAACTGTCAGTTAAAACATACTGCTTTAAAGTAACAAAACCACTTAAATTCACCAGTTATAGCTATCACAAGTAACTATAACTTGTGCCCAAACGTAAATATAACTCGCGTCCCCACCATGAATCTTGTTGTGTTTATTTATTTCTGACATTTATAAGAGAAATAAAAAAAAATGTTTGTGGCACTCTTTTAGTTGCTCAAACTTATTCTGATTGAATTGGTTTGTTTTTAGGTAGGGTGCAGGTGGGTATCGCCCTCTGATCTAGGGTGTGAATCTTGGAACAAGCGGATGCATTGTTTAACCATAAACAACGTCCCCACAGTGCACTCCGTAGGGTAAAGACCCTTGCTTGATTTTGTCAAAGTAATAAAATTCAAATAACTTGTAGACAATTGTATCCTTGCTTTTATTTGATTGAGAACATTGTGTTACGTCACACTCAAATGTTTTTTATCCATAGACAATGGAAGTCTTCACAGTAAATCGTTCTCAGTAAATCATTCTGTTTGATTACATTTGTGAATTGCTTTATGTGAATTCCCAATGCATTCCAGGACGGTGCCCTTCATCAGAGGAATCGTTCTGAAACAATGATCAAAAGATTGCAAAATTCAGTAACGAATCATGCGTAAAAAGTGTCCAACATCAAGGTGTTAGTTACCAACGTACATGCTTGAATGTTAGTCCAATGGCGTTTTGGATCATAAACCTGTTGTGTGGCTTTCAAATATGGTGAATGAAACGGTAAAACAACCGTAAGAAAAACGTACCATGAGAAACACGTTCAAGTGCCCAGATGTATACTCAATGATACAACCTTTAGGTGACTGCGCTGAAGTTCAAGCGTTAAGTATACCTGAGTGAAAAAGTATACCAGAGTGAAAAAGTAAAGCTGAACACTAAATGCGTGTCATTATCGAAGACAAACATTCTCAGTGTGCGACAGTGTGATAAAATTGGCCCCTGTAAGGGAGTCCTACCTTACACGATGGTCAGAGTGAACCCGTGTCGTCGCGTACAAGTCAGTTCGTCGGCTAGTAATGGTTTGGAAACGCGAGTATGCTGCATTTAGAAAGTAGAGTCTAGAAAGAGAAAAAGGAGTGTGAGGAAGTGATGGGATCGTATGGCGGTCGCCATCTTGGAGTGTGAAAACCTAGTAAAAGAAAGTGTCAAAAAGAAAAAGGAAAACGGACGGGTATATACTACCCCAGGAAGGGTCTTGTGTAGGACTGAACTCGGGGTCATGTGACAAATATAAACGGACAAAAACGCGTTGGCACAATAAGATGTGCCAGTGACAATGAAACAGTGTGTTCTCGAGTCATATCTGTGTGGAAATCGTGGCCATCTTGGAGTGTGGAAAATCCAACGAAAAAGATAAACTAGTGATGAATCTGTGAAAGTAAGCAAACACAAGCCTGGTAAACAGTAGGCAAACAATGATGCCTGTGATCATGTAAAGGTGTGGAGTGTTGAATTATGTGGGTAAGAGACGCACGGGTACGTGGTACACCAGGTTAACAGATGAAAAGAGAGGTCATGCAAAAAATGGAGGTGCATACGTGGACTGCCAGGTGAGGTGTTGTAGTGAATCATAACCCCTGTGTCACATGTAATTAGTTATAAATCAAGGTTCTTAACAAAATAGTATCGTAGCTGGTCTTGTTAAAAAATGCAGAGTCAGGTTGAGGAACATACTGGTCTGTTCATAAGTAACAACTGTAATCAGAGCGTTCATTCAATCCTTTAGGATTGCATGCATCTAATTTGTTCATCCAAAACAGTTCTCGTTGCAACAACCACTTCTTGTTGTCTCTTCCTTCTACCGTTGGCTCCATTTCTTTTTAAGTTTCAAAAGAAAGTTTATTGGGAATACAATAAGTAAATAGCATCAAGTGACAAGTGAAGAAGCATTAAAAATAAAATAAAAAGACATAATGTTTAGCATATATAACAATGGCAACTAGGAAAGTAGGTCTATGAGATGTTCACTATTGAAATAATAAATAAGCATGTAACTAAGACAAAATTACAATTGGATAGATTAAGGTAGTAACTAAGCAATTCAAGGGGGTTTGGTAACTTCCTGAATAGATGGTGCTGGAGCAAAGAAGCTTTTAGCACTGTTGTCTAAAAATAGCGTAACAGGGGACCATAAAAGTAGTCGTTTTTGCTTCAAGGACATGGGAAAAACAAAAGTTGTGTCGAGTCTGTGGTTATGGCATACAGAATACCACCAGGCCAAGTACGAAAGTTTAGAGGCATCTTTCCAGTTCTTTGTAATCTGCTGAAAAGCAGTGGCAATTAGCAAATCAATAATTTGTGTTTGTGATTTCGGCTTGTTCCAGCTAATGGAGAGACTACCCAAAAAATATTAGCAAATGTCAGGGAAGTGTTAGTCTTAATAATGGTGTTAATTTGGGACCAAACTGCTTCCCAGAACTGAAAAACTTGTGGGCATGAGAAAAGTAAATGTTGGAGATCTGCTTGTGGAGACGAACAAGACCAACAAGTGTCTGGGGTATCAAAATGCATTTTGTGCAGAGAGACTGGTGTTAATAGCAATCTGTTGTAAATAAAAAGAGAGTTTGTGTGGTGCTGGCTGCTCTAGAAGATTTCCTGATTTTTGTCCAAATCCTATCCCAAAAGGAAATGGGCCATTGTACGCCTAAATCAATTTCCCAACAGAGTTCAACCTTAGTTTTAATTCTTTGTGAGAGTGGGGATAGTAGGCATGTATATAGGGTGGAAGCCTTCGATGACCTGGAAATAATATTTAGCCAGGCGTGGTCTAATGGTAGAGGGGTCTGAGGTGAGGAGTGAAAGTGTGTATAGGACTCTAATATAGCAATACGTAGGGCTAGAAATTTATGTGAAAATGATGATGGTAGGTGAAAAAGAGATTGTATTTTTGAAAAAGTAAGAAAGGTGTCATCTTTAAATAATTGATGTATCCATAAAATACCCCTATCTCTCCAAGTTCTCCAATAAATTGGCTTTCCCTTAATACAAACACGTTTGTTGTGCCATATGGAGGACTTAAGATATGTGTTTAAGTCATGCGGTTCAATATGCAGGAGTTTATTCAGGTTGCTACATGAATATTTAATGATAGGCGTATGTAAATTTTGTGGTTTTCTTGTAAAGGATAAGAATTCTTGAAAAGAAAACGGGAGGAGGAAGGAGCTCTCCAACTCCACCCAGAGAGGCCAATCAGGCGACGGGGCTGACATCCACTTGGATAATTGCTTCAATAAGAATGCCCTGTGGTACTTAGGAAAGTCCGGGAAGCGGACACCTCCTTCAGATTTCGGACGTGACAGCTTTAATAAGGACATTCTTGGCTTTTTATTCAGCCAGAGGAAAGAGATAAGAATGGAGTTAACTTTATGAAACCATATTGTGGGGATAGGCATGGGTATGTTAGACAGAAGATAAAGAATTATAGGCGTCAGCATCATTTTAATGGTGTCTAGGCGGCCCCACCATGAGAGGTATAGAGGGTGCCATTTGGTCGTAAGGGAAGTAAGTTTCTCAATACATTTATTAAAATTAAGAGGAATTGATGACTTAAGGGAAGGAGTAAACCATATGCCAAGATATTTGATATGAAGAGGACTCCAAGTGAAATTAGATAAGGAGAAATCTTCTTTAAAAGTGTATTTGGACAAAGGCAAGATTTCACATTTATCATTATTTAGTTTATATCCCGAGACTAAGGAGTATGATTTAACCTCATTAAGAAAGGACGGTATGGAAGTAAGGGGTTGAGATATGAATAAAAGAACATCGTCCGCATAAGCAGCTAATTTGACTTCCAACGACTTAGATGAGTAGCCTGTAATGGACTGATTCTGTCGCAATTTAGACAAGAAAGGTTCTAGTGCTAGATTGAAAAGAAAAGGAGATAGAGGACAGCCCTGTCTGACTCCTCTATGTAGAGTAAAATACGAAGATGTGAGACCATTAGCAGAAATAGCGGCCTTAGGGCATGAGTATAGCAAAGAGATCATGGAAGTGATTTTTGGACCAAAACCAAACCATTTTAATGTCTGAAAAATAAAAGGCCAATATACTCTATCAAAGGCCTTCTCAGCATCGAGGGCTATGGCAGCAAGGGGTTCTGCAAGATTTGGCGACTTGGAAATGACGTCAAAAAACAAACGGGTATTATCATTTATTGAACGACCTTTAACAAAGCCCGATTGCTCCTTACCCAAAAGTTGGGGCAGAAAAGAATCCAGTCTAAGGGCTAATGATTTCGAGAAGATTTTATAATCTATGTTGACTAGGGAGATGGGTCTATAATTTTTGCAATAGTGTAAATCTTTACCCTCTTTTGGGATAAGACAAATTAAGGCTTCTAAAAAAGTACCAGATGAATTGCCAGAAGAAAGAAAAGAGGATATTAAGGTGTGTAATTTGGGTATGATTATTTGAGAGAAGTGTAAAAAGAATTCGACAGTGAAACCATCAGGACCGGGGGCTTTATCTTTCTTGAGAGAGTTAAGAGCACTAAGTAGGTTGTTTGAGGTCAAGTCTAATTCAAGAAAGTCAAGGTTTAAAGGTGTATTTGGGCATTTCTGGATCGAAGAGAGATAAAGGGAGATATCCTCTTCATTGGGGCGATATTCAGGAGTATAGAGCTGTTCATAAAATTTAATAAACTCTTGTAAGATGTCAACATCCTTGTATATAGAAGTATTGGTATCTGACATTATGGAGTCAATGTGAAGCTTGTTTTGTTTAGTCTTTAAATAATTAGCTAATAATTTACCAGATTTATTCTGTCCCCCATAGAATTTAGCACTAGTATTTAAAAGATACAAAGATGCAGCATCTGTTGTGTCCTTATTGTATTGGATCTTGGCATTAATAAGGTCTGTCAGGCATTCCTTTGATTTGGAAGTGTAATAAGCATGTTCCAATTTTTTTATCTTTACAAGGAGATCATTATTTAAAGCCCGTGTATTTTTCCGTTTATTAGAAGTGTATCTAATAATAAAGTCTCTAGCGGACGCCTTGAAAGCGTCCCAAATTATATGGAAAGGCAGAGTGTCATCATTATTGAAGAGGAAATATTCATTAAAAAAGGAAAGAAAGGAAGTATTAAAGTGAGGGTCCAAAAGCAAAGTATTATTAAATCGCCATCTTCTGGGATATGGTGAATAAGGCAGTAAATCTAACAGGATGGAAACAGGGGCGTGGTCGGAAATGAGAATAGGGCCTATGTCTGCAGATATGAGTGATTGAGAGATATTATGTGATGTAAATAAGTAATCAATTCTTGATTGGGTTTGATGAGGTGCGGAGTAAAAAGTAAATTCTTGTGAGGACGGGTTACATAGTCTCCAAGCGTCAGCCAGATGAGAGTGTTTAATAGTTTGCATGAAAGCCTTATGAGCCCTGGAGGGAATGAAGGGTACTGTGGATTTGCGATCAAGGAAGGGATCAAAAACTTGGTTACAGTCACCAGCTAGGATCACATTAGTAGAGAAATTATGGGAAATTAAATGTTGTAAATGAGACCAAAAGGGAGCATCACCAGAGGTAGGTGCATAAATATTGAAGAGAGAAATTGGGACACCATCAATCTCTAACCTAGTGAACAACCATCTACCCTCTTCATCCCTTTCTTGTGCAGTAAGGGTGGTCCGCAATGATTTGTGAATCAATGTAATAACACCATTGCGTTTGCCATCACCAGGGGAAAAGAATAGTTCACCAACCCAGTTCTTCTTGAGCTTTAAAGATTCAGATTCAGTAAGATGAGTTTCTTGTAACAGAACAATTTTAGCGTCCAACTTAGATAAATAGGCTAAAACCCGTTGCCTCTTGATAGGGGAATTTAAACCTTTAACATTCCATGTGATAATTTTTAAAGCCATAAATCAAGGGGAAAAAATAAATAATAAAATGAGCCATTTATAATGCATATTCCAGACACATATAAATAAGATGCCATTAAAAGCATATAAAATTTGAAACTTGAGAAAATGAAGGAAGAATAAACAAGATGGGAGAGAAAGAATGGATAAGTGTAGATAGTAGATCCCAAGAAAGGTGAAAGAATGTTTAAGCAACAAAAGAAATAGCCAACTTGACAGAGGAAAAGAGGGATGAAGAGGAGAAAGAAAAGAAGATAGAGGAACAGAAAGATTGCATAATACAATAAAGAAGACACAATGAACATACTTACAGATAGTTCAAAACACATATAAGGTGGGGGAGAGGGAGCCACATGAAGGAGTGACGACGCCAGACTTCAAGCGAGGGAGAGAGGGGCGAGAGACGACGGGCGAAACAACATATGAGAAATCACATCATAGGAGCGGAACTTGCAAGTAGGAGAACGAAAAGGAAGATGGTAAACAAATCAACCTAAACCAAAGATTGAGATCATCAACTATAGTCAGAACAGGAACAATTAGAAACAGCTGACAATATCTATAGCATTTATGCAAAAATCTAATGATCAAATAAGAGTTCGATCCAAACATAACAGCAACATCTATTTTTTGATTGGTGAGGGCGATGCAGAGGTGTCCATAGAATCAGCGTGGCAAAAGTTGAGAAAACTCTTCAATCTTAGAGGATCTTCATATGTGGTGGTCTTGTTATTGAGAGTAACTTTAAAGAGGCAAGGATGAAAAAGGCCATATCGGGCTCCAATAGACCGAAGTTGGGGTCTCATTGCTAAAAAGTCTCTTCGTCGGTCCGCAGTAGGCTTGGAGTAATCCTGGGAGAAAAACAAAGCATTGCCAGCCCAAGAAATGCGACCTGCCGCTCTGGCTGCCGCTAGAATCTTGAGTAAATCAGTGTACTCTAGAAAATATAAGATAACTCCTCTCGGTTTTCTCATATTGGTAGGAGACGATGTAGAAGGAGGACCCAACCGATGAGCTCGTTGGATGTTTAATTGGGTGTCGTGTGATAAGTTAAGAACTTTGGGCAAGAATGACTTGAAAAAGTTTATAGGGTCAGTACCTTCCGAACCCTCCGATAATCCATAAATACGAAGGTTGTTCCTTCTGTTTCTATTTTCCAAGTTTTCAACTTGTTTTTGGAGTGACAGCACTTGAGAGCAAAGAGCATCAGTCTTACCGCCTGCAGAGGTCAGAGATTCGAGGTTCTGTTCTACTGTAGTGACTCTGTCTTCCAGGCTAGACCATCTTTCTGTTAGGGTTTGTATTTGAGAGTTAGTCTCCTCAACAAATGGGCGAAGAGCTCTGATTTCCTCAAGTAATAAGTCCAGAGAGACAGAAGATGCTTGCTTAGGAGGGGAAGGAGGGTCCTTCTTTAGGCGTTTGCTTGGTGTTTTGTTCATGCCAGAGGGAGTCACCATAGTGGAGGCTGTGACGCTCTTGGGCGAAGCATTCGTCGAGTCTTCCATGACAGCACAGCTTGGACGAGATTTAGAGTGCGTTAAAGATTTGTGAACCAGAGACGATGGAAGTGTAACAACTTTGAGTATTTTGCCCATCCAGCTATGTTCGGGAGGAAAAGATTATGGACACCTCCACACCTCTATGTATATTATAAGCGACAATAACACCTCATGTAATAAAATGAGGGAAGGAGAGGGGTTTGCTAGGTAAAAGAACAAGGTGCAGCCCTTCCTGTCAGTCTCAGCAAAAAATAAGTTTGAGCGTAGATCAAAGAGTCAGCAACATATTGATATAGCTATCAATGACCTATAATTAATATGAAGAGGATGTAATCAAGTTGCAGCAGCCTTCTAAGGAGTTGAAGGTATGAAAACATGAGCAGAGAGCATAGTATTGTAAGTCATTCCTTCAAGAAGTAAAGAACTTCCAGACATTCAGTAGAGTACAGCATCATTTAAACGAGGTGTTCATATTGATATCCTTGCGCTGTGCAGAAAGTAAAATGGCGGCTATTTCTGTGAGAGAAATATACCGACCTCAATTAGCATTAAAAAAAAAAGAAAAAAAGGGAGGATACACAGGAACTTATAGCGCCTACTTCGCTCTCCTCAACATTCCAGTAGCGCGCTAAACAGGTCTGCGATATACTCAATGCCCTCAATGCAGAGCCCATTAGATGTGTGTATAATTCTCCTCACATCGGTGGAGACAAAATGGCGGCCGAAAATCAGTGAGGAGCGTTCGCCGCTGTCAAGGTAAATAATGTCTCTTACGCTACATTTCGCCAAAAGAAGAGTATACCAACGGGCTCCGCTACATTTCCGATAGCTGCGCTGAGCCTTTGGGAAGCCGCACAGCCAGTCTGCCGCCCGTCGAAACCGCAAATCCCTCCGTCGACCCGGGAGAGTCAAGCGCCGGCGGCCATCCTTCTCGGGCGCTAGCCACGCCCCCCCACTCCATTTCTAACACTAAAAATCTCAATTGGCTCACGTTATGTTTGTTTGTGGTGAAATGCATTGCAACTGGTGATCTCTCTTGATGGTTTCGTATGTTGCTTTTATGTTCGGTTAACCGAATCTTAATTTTCGATTCAGTTTTGCCCACGTAAATGAGTCCACATGGGCATTTCAGTAAATATACTACATTTATTGAGTCGCAGGTAGCTGTGGTGTACAATTTTATAGGTGTCCCTTTGGTTGGATGTGCCATGGTGTTTCCTTTGATTATGCTATTACAGTGTCCACATTTATAAAGCACACAATCAACACTGAACTGATATCCCGGCACTAGACTGCCATACAACCAAACTCGTATGTCCCAAAAACACAATCAGAGGGGGAAGAGCCATGTCTTCAGTATCCTACAAAAAAATCAGGGAATCAGAAGTCAAGCGTATATAGAGGGGGATGTTGTTCCAGGGTTAAGCTGCCAAATAATTAAAGGAGCAGCCCCCCATTTCTAGATCTCTTAATACACCTACATTATATCCAAGCCTGACCCGCAGACCAAAGCGGAAGCAGTGGCTTATGACAAACCACTCTACCATGTAGGACTCGTCTGGTCTCATACAGTGCTCGATGCACATTACAAAGTAATCTATAAATGGCTCTCTTACGACTGGTAGCCAATGAAGTTAGTTTAGACAGGCCGATGCCAAGCGAGTTTTGAATCAATTGCAGGTGAGCGAACAAATATTTAGCCATTCGTATATACAGAGCTTTGCCATAGTCTAATCTACTCACAATTAGGGATTGCAAAATAGTCTTTCCCCATCCCCCCGGAATCCAATAAAATATTCTGCAGAGATTCCTTAAAAGACCAAAACAACTTCCACAAACCGCATTCACCTGGTCCTGCATGGAAAGAGAGTTGTCAAACAAAAAGCCCAAATTCTTAACTATTCTTTTAGGCCTGGGTGCAGAACCTAACACTGTGGGCCAGTATTCCAGACACTAACTGCCCTTCCAAAAAGCAAGATCTCAGTTTTCTCTGCGTTGAGTTTCAATCAATGGAACTGCATCCACATTGCTACCTCCGGAAGACAGTTCACTGAATTCCCTCTTGTCTCTGTGTTCCTTTCATCGATGGAAATGATGAGCTGGTACCATCAGCATAGGTAGTGATCTCAAACCCCCAAGCTCTGACAATACCAGCCAGAGGTGACACATAAACATTGAACAGGGTGGGACTCTGGGACAAGCCCTGAGGAACAACACAGCTTGCTACCCTTGGCTTAGATTTAAAAGGAGGCAGCTGTACCAACTGAGACCTCTATCACAAGAACAAATAGAAACATTTCACAGTTGTAGAATGTAAACTGATTTCATGTAGCCTTTGTAGCAATAGATGGTGAGACACAGTGTCGAAAGCAGTAGACAGGTCCAGGAGGATGAGAGCAGCAGACTTGCCCTCATCAACCAGGAGCCTGATGCTGTCCAGCACTGCCAACAAAGTCGATTGGGTGCTATTTTTTGCTCTAAAGCCAGTCAGAGAGGACTACAGTAGATTGTTACCTTTCCAAATAGTGGGAGAGCTGGCTATTAACCAGTTTGTACAAAATATGGCAGGAGGGAGATGGGACAATAATTAGACAAGTAGTAAGTATCTGCACTGGCTTTTTTCAGCAGTGGAAGAACCAGATCATGCTTCCAGGTCGAGGGATACTCAGCTTCTTTCAATGGTTTATTTAAAACTGCTGTCAGATAAGGGCTGAGTATAGGGGCAAGACAAGAATAAATGAAGTTGGGGCAGGGGTCTAAAGGCGAGTCTGACTTCATTTTGGACATAGTGTCCTCCGCCATTTCAATGGGTAATTCTAAAACTGAGCCTCAATTAAATAGGGCCAAAGGATGGGGGCTGATATCCTTAAAGGAATTCCACTCAACTGAAGGTTGAGTTGCGAAGGCCGAGTAAATGATTTCTATTTTATCATGAAACAAGGCCAAGTCCTCACAAAAGGACGCCGAGGCTCTTGAATGATCCAGTTTCAGATGTTGCAGTCATGTTATCAATGATGTCATAGAACACGTCATAAGTGTTGTAATATTACGTGTGATAATTAGCAGTGCATGGGTCATATGTGAGCAAGGCTACAGATGTAGCCGAAACGTATCAGGTCCCAAGTGAACTGTTATGAAATAAAGCACCTTTTCATGATTAACGCCCCATTGGGAGTGCTGAAGCCTTCTTTCTAATCTCGGAGAGGCATTCATGAGTAATTTGATTCAAAGGTGGTGGCCCTCCAAGAAACCGAGCACTGCCTATACTTTGGAGCAGGTTGGCAAGCCGCTGTGGTAAACGCAATCAAGATATATATGTTATGTTATGTTAAGGGATTTTGTAGCGCGCACAGCTACTCAATAGAGTGTCCCGGCCCGAGCCCAAGAGTCACAGGGAACCAAAGCGTAGGAGAATTAGAAACAGGCTAATTAAACAGGAATGTTTTGAGTTTTTTCCTAAACTGAGAAGGATTCTTAAGACGACGCAAATCCAGAGGAAGGGAATTCCAGTATGTTGCGGCAAGAAAGGCCAGTGAGCTACCCCCTTACGTTTCAGACGAAACCTTGGAATAGACGCGAGGAGCATGTTCGAGGAACGAAGAAACCTGCCGGGGGTATAAAACTGAAAACGTTTCCTGAGATAGGCCGGGCCATACTCGTAAAGTGCAGCATGAGCAATGGTCACAGCCTTGAACATTATCCTATCTTTAACTGGCAACCAGTGTAAATTACGCAAGTATTGCCTAACACTGGAGCGCTTAGGAATATATATATATATCAAATTTGAGAACTTGTATCTGATTTTATATTTCATAGATGTTTATATCAGCTGTCCATCTACTGTTTTTCAGTATTTCCTTTTGTAGTTTTGCTCATGGCATGTCCAGGTGGTTCCTAATTCAAGGGACCACCCGTACATCAGTTCCATTGCTAGTCTGCAGAGGCCCAGGCTCCTGCAGAGAACCGGAGTCGGGGTCGGAGGAGGCTAAAAGGCATTCCACTGTCGTTCTCTTTGAGTGGGCATTCTGCTCAGCCTCCTTGATGAAGCATGCTGGTTGGTGACAGTGATTTCTGCCTGTCGGTGAGCACTTGGCCCGGTACCTTGCTAAAGGCTGCTGGTTGGTGACAGTGATTTCTGCCTATGGTTGAGCACTTGGCCGGGTACCTTGCTAAAAGCTGCTGGTTGGTGACAGTGATTTCTGCTTTTTAGAGTTCAGAGTGGCTGTATTCCAGGTGTAAGGTCCATTGACTCCCAATTTATAGGATGCCTTTGCCTCACCATTATTGCACGAGGAGAGTGACCATTTGTTTGAACTTGCTCTGTAAAACAGTGGTGGGTGTGGCTGTGATAACATGGCGTGTTTATGTAAGAGGCCGTATATTCTTCCTGTGCATAGCGCACCCCTTCGGATTTCTGTAATAGCTCAGTTGCCATGGCGACTCCTTGGCTAAGACAGATGTGCTGTAGTGTAACGCTGTCCTGTGACCATTCCTTACACCTTCCTACAATCTATAAATATTTAAATCCTGCCATTTTCCCCACGAAAGTGTGGGGGGAGAACATAAAACCAATAAGGGCGGCAGCGGTATTTGGAGTTATTTTATTTCAGGTCTGGCCTGCAGTACCCAAAGGAGATTCAATCGAAGCCAATATCTTACCCTGTAATGTCGCAACAAAAAAAAACCCACAAAGAAAGAGACAGCGTGAGTGACTAGCGCCAAAACGATGAGCATTGGAGGAAATTGGAGGAAATCCGGTTGTCAGTGCAATGGCAACCCAGCCACAGAGGAGATGGGGTTTGTCTTGCCCGTCCACCCAGAAAAAAAGCTACACTGAACTGTACATGCATGGCCTGCTGGTGCTGGCTTCTTAGAGCTGTGTGCTGTTAAGGCCGGAACCAGTCCCTATATCGAAGGCCATGCTTCTCTTCCAATGGCATGGAATGTGTGCCTGCATGCAGAGGACGGCCCAGTGATGCAATCAAAGTCAGACAATCACTGTCGAGAACCCTCACCCAGAGACAGATGAAACATCAACATGCCAAGTATAGAAGAGCTGGAGTGGTGACTGTCTGGCCAGCATGCTGCCTTGCACCAATGACAGTATGCTTGTGAAGTTAGAGAAATGGCACGAGAAACAGATTGTTCAGTTATAGGGCACATTAAGTAATGACAAAACAAAGGAAACGATAGAGAATGAGAGGATGCAAGGGAAGGGAACTGATTATGATGCTAATAATAACTAATGCATACTAACCCAACAATCAGTTTAGCTAAAATGTACTCGAAAACTCAAGGATGGTCGAAAGCGAAATGTAACAGAATTATGTCAAAACCTGTGCTATGGGAAACATTACTGACGTGTTACTAAATACTGTCTGAATACAAAGAAAATGTCAATAAAAGGTGTTTTAAAAAATTCTTGTGAATTTTGGGACGCTCTGTAAGACTTTCAGGGCCTCACTTGCAAGCCCATTGCGCCGCAGGTGCGTCATTTGTTTTGATGCACCGTGGCACAATGGGCTTGCCCATATTTACAAGGCCACGTAAAGATACCCTGCCTGACTTTTCATGGCCTTGTAAATATGGGCCCCTTTAATGCATTACTCTGCGTAAAAGGGGCATGCCATGGATGTTGCTGTGGGTGTTCCCAAGCAACATCCATGGAACCGGACACATTCCCAGATTTACAACATTTGAAAAGCTGGGAATGCGTCAGAATCCTACGCGTCCAGGGGAGGTGTAGGAATGCCGCAATGAGGAGAAATACTTTTATTTCTCCTTATTTTTCTTGTTGTTCATTCTGCAGCACTCATAGAAAGAGCATCAAAGATTGTTTTTGCGAGGGAAGGTGTCCCTTCCTGCACAAAAACAATCATCCCCGCAACACAGGCACCCCTGCAACATGACGCAAGGGTGCCTGCGCTGGCGCATGGCAGCAAATTATGCGCCAGCGCAGGGGAAAGCACACAGATGCGTCGTATTGTTGTTAATACAACGCATCCCTGTGCTTTTAAAATGACACAGCTCAGCGCAGCAAGATGGCTTGCAGTGCCGCGTTCCATCATTTTGTAGAAAATGAGGCCCTCAGTATCCACTGAGCTCCGTTGTGCAGCTTGAGCATCAGCACATCGCTAACCTTTGACCTTGGCGCGGAAGAGTATGCCTAAGAGGACTAGTCGTCCATCAGTGGTTTAACGCAAAATAAAGTTCCCCCCAGCAGAATTTGAAGAGGGGCTCCTGAGCCTCCCATATCTCACAGATGTTCATTAGCCTTCGTCAAGTGGGGCCCCTGTACGGCTGGGGGGCCCATGCACCGCAGGGGCTGCAAGGGCCTGCGTTACACCCCTGCCGTCCCTGTGACACTGCCAGGCAGAGGTTCAGCAAGCTGCCAGCTCCTGTACCACCTGACCAAGACCTCGTGGACTGGACCATTAGGCCCATTTGTATCTCTTTGACACAATTCGGCATAAATTACAAATACACTCTTTTGAGAGTTATAGAGTCTAAGAGCTCCCTTCACTACTGAGAAGGACTACCACAGGGCCCTGGATGTTTGGTCCTGTGTGTCCATCACCTGCTTTATCACAGCTACAACACTCTTTGGGCTTAGGGAACTCCTCACCTTCACATGGAGTCAGAAACGTTCTACCTGTTTCCAAAACGAGGACCCATCACTGAACCATGGAACAGGGCTCTAACGTTAAGGACACGTCTGAAAAGTTGTGCTAGAGACTCGAGTCACCAAACATTCATCCCTCTGTATGTTTTAATACTCTAAAATGTGTTATTAAAGGGTTACTTGTTTTCGAGAAATAACCTTGGTTGTGCATACGTAAATATTGTGTTTGTAATAATGTTGAATTGCACCCGGCTGAACTTCTATCGACCCCATATGGCCAGGTCTTGACTATTTGACCAAGCTGCCCTAGAGAATCAGGGAGTGTGTGGCCGTCCAACAGGCCCAACCTTTCAATCTAGATCCAATGCCCAACATCTTGGTCAGTGGGGAACACATGCAGTTGATTTTGATATTATTTAACACACTTCAGCCTATACGCCTTAGGTACCTCAGATGCATACATAAATCTGGATAGAAAAATTCAGTATATCAAGCAAGATAGCATTCAATAAATATAACTGAGGAGAGGGTTCTGGTGGAACACTAATTACACTTGAGGTTATGAAACTGAGACTGGTATGGAGACATGAAGAACAGAAAGGAGATTCAGGGAATAAAGTGATGTATTTGCAGACAAGAATCTGTCCAGTTGTGGCTGTAGATCTTCAAACATTTCTTCACCAAGTGGGTTGAGCTTTTGTGGTATATTCACTGACTTGGAAGTCAGTCATTGTGTGATGCGATCAGGACAGACGGGAAGGCAACCATTGGCCTAAAATGTTTCTTGCTGGAGCTCTTGCACATTGTCTTCCAACCACTGTCAGTTGCATGTTCTCCTGTCTCCTCCCCTGCCAAAGGATTGTTTGTGCACATGGGGGCTAGGTGTTTCAGAGATGTTAAGGAGGACAGTGCTGCCAGCTCCAAAGCTGCCTCAAGCTTAAGTGAGCCGAGGATGCGGAAAGTATCAGAGAACCCCCAGAATGGTGCATCACCATCTCCCAATGTGCCTGCCTAAATCATGCCCCACCATGGCAGACCCTGAGGCTGCTGTTAGGGCTTGTTCTGGACCATTCTTGCAATCAGTCCCAATGTCTGGAAGGGTTTATAGGCTGTTGAGCTGTGATTGAGATATACTGCATGGCCAAAGAGTGGTTAAGAGTGTCAATCTTTTCCGTGACAAGGAGGAACTTCTTCAGTAGACAGGATCACGGAGTGTCTGCAGCATCAAAATCCATGTGCACAAACCCTTACAGGGAGCACATGGCAGCAGTCTGGAGCTGACACCACACATCATTTACTGAGATACTGATGAGGATTTCACAACTGGCTGGCCTCAACTCCCTCCTGGGCATGCTTTGGAGCTCATGCACGTGCCCAGCTTGGGTTGGTGTGGAGTCTCGCTGGCCATCAATGCAGTCTCTGTGGTGACACAGCAAAACAGCTCAGTGCGCACCTCTAATTGTCATGCTGGCATCCGAAATGTAAGTGCAGGTAGGAAGCCCTTTGCCTGCTCCCTCTGGCCAGCAGCTTCAGAGAGATTCACCCTTTATTTTGTCAGGGGTATTCAGTCCACCTTGAGATACTGCTAAATGGTCCCTAAAACATCATTGATTTGGGAAGAGGCCTGACAGAGCTCTAGGGTGACCACCTGGCATGGAGGCAAATTCAGGACAGGGCAGTAAAGAATTTCAGGACAAAGGTTCAAAATTCCGGACAAAAATCCATAACAAAAGGAGGTGAAGTCATATCCACTTCTTTATCAATGTATTTATTTACAATTTTTTATGTTGCACTACATATTCACTGTGCTGTGTATGAGATTGCCTCTGGGTATGCTACATTCAGATGGTGCATTATGTCCTTGTTCAATAGTAAATTGATACCCTTGAGCATGGTGTCAAGGGCATCCATCCTACCCAAATATACCCAATCTTTCTTGGAGAGTAAGCAACAGCAACATTTTGATTATGTTTCTAAACATTTCAATATGCATGGCAAACAGTTTGGGAAACATTAGGGTAGGTGGCTTTTTCACCTTCTGCTAGTTTAGGCAAGTTGAACAAACACATCTGGCTCACCTGACCCTCCACTAGACGTCAAACCTAAAAAAATTAATGAGGCAAAGCAGATGGTGTGGCTGACAGTCTCACACCAAATGTCAGGATGTGAGGTACCCACAACTTGTCTGTTGTCTCACAGCACCAAGAATGCCCAACTGCTGCATTAGAGTGTGCATCTGGGACTGTATATATTTATTTCTCAAGATCGGATGTGAGATTTGCAGGAACTGATTCAAAGGGCCATTGCTAAGAACTGGATAAATAAAAAAGAGAAGAACAAGGCGGGACAATTCATAAAATCAGGTAGGCTCTCTATTATTACTGCAAAGTATTGCATACCTGGAGAGTAGTGTCAGCAGAGACGCCAGAAACCGAAGAGGCACTGTCAAGTGGTTGAATAAGAAGCACCCTTCTACCCTGGCAAACTCTGCTGGTGCGATGGTCCATTGCTAGTGCATGTGGAGGGTCGGTAGGGCCCGGCCCCTTGCAATGTTGGGCCATGGGCAATTGTTCACTCTGCAGTCAAGCCAAGCCTGAACCAGTGGTCTGGCACATCTTTAAGTGCCAATGAGCACTTCAAAATATTTGGCATACAAATTACACAACAAACAAAATATAAGAACACAATAAAGACTTTCAAATAAAGAAGTGTTTTTTAACACATGGAAGTGTTTCCATGTAGTATATTACATCACAACATTGGATTGACATTTATTTGATTTGTAAGTTTCTAAACATGAACTTTAAAACATGTATTAACCCTCCCTCCTGACAAAGCCATGAGTGAACAAAGCGTACAAATTGTCAGGTGTCCCTTATGCTGTGGCCAGTATTATTTTTATGGAGGGAGGAACATTACAGGCTATTGAAGCTTATACAAGTGAGGTTTTTACACAGGATCCATCTTGAACTGAATTACTTGAATGTTCTCTCAAATGACACTATCAAGTAAACTAGACACATTAAGCAACTTGATTTGACTTAAATCACACAATTTAGTCATGCAGGTGAGGGTGAGCCAAGATTTGAACCCAGGTTTCCTAGTCACACACATTGCGATTAAGCAACTAACTGGATTAGTTTATTTTCCTCAATCCCCTTTAGCAATAGAGGACAGTGTTTTTGTGCAATTCTGTCAGATGAATAGTACAGTGTGTTAAGTAAATACAGATCACAGGTTAATTTGACATAATGTCTAAAAAAAACAAAAGGGGCATAGTGAAGGTGAGGGACTGCGGGACAACATATGCTAACATCAGTGGCTTTCTCAGTGGTCGAAGGACATTAAAAACAGTGTGGATACTGTGATCCTGACTGCATTTGAGATGTTGTCAGTGAGCGTGGAGGTGGAATCAAAGGCATAACTAAAAAGAACAAAATATTCTGTGATTATTTTTTGATCTTTTACTATCAGGTAACTGCATCTAAAATAATGTACACCTTAAATGAAAAGTAAATGCAAGTTTAAATAAATCAGTGGGAAATACACTATTTTATGTTATGAAACCTTTGTCGGTTAATGTGATCACTGCAGATATATTAGTGCTAGGAGGTCCCTGCACGTCACAGAAAGCACTGTGAATGTGTAAGTCATTATTTTAAATTTGCATTACACACAGTATAAGAAAGGCAGCCACAAAATGAGGACATACATTTAGGTTGAAATCAAAAAAGTGTTTTCAAAGTGTACATTTTAGTAATATAGAGATTGCAACTAGTACAAAAAGGTTTACAACTGTCTATTAAAATCATGCACTCCTCAAGCTTGGAACAACCCCTAAAATACCTCTCAAAAAGAATAAATCTTTGTCTTCAGGAAGCTTAAAGTATCTCCATCAATTAACACCACCTCTACCAACTCCCAAGCAGCCTTTACATTTACAGATTAACCAACCGCACAGATCTACATTTCTTTTCAGGCAGCCAGCACCCTGGAAAGAAGGCTTGTTTTGTGTCTGCCCCTCCCTCGGGATCACAGCGCAGGAGACCTTCCACTTCAGCCGAGACATTTAAACTGTAACATAGGTCTTTTGGGCTAAAATTACGGACAAATGGCATCCGTTGAAATCTTCATTACAGGCAACGGGCATTAGAGTTAATTCACGGACAGTCCCTGCAAATTATGGACAGGTGGTCACCCTACAGAGCTCTTTCAGACTCAGTTCCACAGCATCCAAGGGGGTGTGACTTGCTGGGGTCTGAATAGAGCTGAATAAAGTCCAGGGGTTGTTGGAGCTATAAAATCCTGCACACAAAATCAACAGAAAAGCTGTGTTTACTGCAAGCAACTCCCATAGGGAGCTTGCACTTCCGATATGTATGAATTTTACATGTGGGCTTTGGCTTGAATGGGTGTTATGGAGAGTCTGAGCTTAGTCTTGAAGGGGTCACAGGGGTTGGGCGGGTTGCATGAATTTACAACCAAGTGGTTGTACTTAAACCAGCAGAGGGCCTCACCCCAATCACTTTTAAGTTTGTGTATTAGATCAGTTTTCCCTACTTCCAGCAACTAGGAAAACAGCAAAGAAATTGCTAACAAGCGCTTTTTAAGAAAATACACCAATTGCAATTGAGCTTCAGAGATTTGTCCTTTGACGTAAATAAAATATTATTAAATTGGTTTGTCATTCCAGGTAAATCTAGCATACTCAATATGGATGGCAATATTTCAGTAATAAAAACAGCTGAATCAAGGCATCGCAGACCTTGCGGTGCTTGAATAGCTAAAATCTGTATGTGGAGAAAAGTGTGTGTCTTGCGGTCAGGGAAGTGACTGGGAGGTAGGCACTTCCGATTTGAAAATTCTCCCCACTGGTTTTCATCTGTGATGTGCTGCCAGTGTCTTTTTTCCATTAGTGGTTGTTTTTATTATAGTTTATTGAAGAACTAATTTCCCCTGTGGCTAGGTTAATGGCACTGATAGCAGATGCATAAACGCCAAAATATTTTCGTCCACCATTTAGGATAAAATGATACATTGTGGTCACCCGGGTAGACTCATTAGTAAGAGAGAGAGCGCAGAGTCTCTTGTTGGCTATCAGTACCATGCAGATGCTGCCAACACCCACAGAACCGGCGGCTGATTCTTTGCTCGATTGATATATTTTCCTCATAGTGCTTGAAATAAAACTGGATAAGTAAAAATCTGATAGAGACTTCTAGCCGAAGATTCCTTAGCTTAGAATTATCCCCAGGTGTCAAACTAAATCCAGAAATTTTTTCGTGAGCAGTACCTCTGTGCGCCGGTAGGTGGCATAGATCGCCTCCTTGTGGCATCGTCCGCGCCAGATGTGATGTGCGCGGTGCCAATATAGGTGCCACCTCAGCGCGCTGACACCAGTTCTTTACTTTCCACGCAAGTCAGTGCAGATCAGGCGAGAGCTACCCCATCAGTCAATTTTTGACTGAACTTTTTTTTACTTTTGTCAGGAATTCTTTAAAGAGTTTTTTTCCTGGTGTGGCAGGAATGTCCTCTATGAAAGCCGTCCTGAAGCCCTGCGAGGCCTGTCACCAACCGATGTCGGTGATGGACCCGCATCTTGTTTGCCTTTGGTGCCTCGAGTGCAACCACGACATTAAGAACTGCGTGGACTGTCATGCCATGAACCTAAAGGCCTTGAGTGAGCGGTCCCTCAGCTCCTGGTGACTCAATGCACGATGCCACGCCGGTCTCGATCCCAGTCGAGAGGAAGGTCCGGGTATTGGTCACAGAGACCAAAATCTTAGTCACACTCGAAGACGTCGGTCACTCGGGTAAGTCCCACCGCAAAAAGAAGAGCAAGAAGTCGAAGAGGTCTTTGACTTATCCTTGTCTATCGGCTGATGAGACGAGGGAGAGTCGATATTCAAGGCATGGCTCAGCGGTTGAGCCAGCACCTGGGTAGGCTCCATGCTTCCCTGAGTTTCCAGGAGCTGGAGCGACCCCTTCTCAAATTCATCTGTTTTATGATGCCATGCACATCATATTTGAGTGGTCCACTCTGGCAGGCACTACTTCGGGCCCTGCGGCTTCAGGAGGGGCCACTACTGGATCCACACTGACGGCTCTGGCCCCGGTGCCAGTCAGGCCTCTTGAATCCACGGATGGATCCGGACTGGCATCAGTCATACCACCTTGACCTTCCCTGCTACTGGTTCCCATGCTGATGCTCCTGGTGCCGCCCGTGCCCACTGGTGGCTCCACTCCCATTCTAATCACTGACTCCAATGTGGAGCCGGATGGGCGTCAGACACTGCCGACTCCAGTGCCAATTGGAGCCATCCCTTCCAGGCTTGAGCCAGAGTCCTATTCTTATGGGCTAGGACTCAGGGAGGATTGGGAGTGGTCGCTGGACCGTGAACAATACCAGCTATTTGAACCAAACATGCACTAGTGTGAGGATTCGGCAGAAAGCAGCGGACTATACACCTCTGCAGATACTGGCATGCTTCTCCCCTCCCCCCCCATGGCTACAGAGGAGGGAGTGTCATTGGCAATGGTGGTGAGAAGGGCAGCTGAGATCTGGGCCTTAGCCTCCCCTTTGGGGCAGTCAAGACAAACGTCTTGACAGAGGTGCTTTATCCGGGAGTGTCCCCCTCGGAACCACTTCTCTCTTTTAATGAAGCCCTTACAGCCTTCTTGCTTAGGACCTGGTCTAAGCCCAGCACAGTGGCTCCTGTGAACAGGACAATTTCCCATCGCCACCACCCCACTCTGGAGGACCCCAACTTTCTCACACAACACCCTACTCCAGAGAACTTGGTGGTCCAAGCCTCCATCACCCATGATGCATTCCCTACTGCACCCCCAGATAGGGAATCCAAGAGCTGAACACCTTAGAGAAGAAGATGCTTTCTTCCATCAGCCTGGCACTGCAGTCCATTAACACTGGGTGCCTTGTAGCCCGCTACTTCCATACTCTGTGGGATACTGTTGCACAGGTGCTGCCGACGGTCCCAGAGGAGGCCCGGGGCATCCTATCCTATGCTGTTGTTGATGCTAGAGTTGCAGCCAGGTCGACTATCCGATTTGGACTGGATACCACCGACTCACTGGGCAGAGCGGTTTCATCGATGGTGGCCTTACGGGGCCACGTTTGGCTGAGGACAACTGGCTTTTCTGGTGATGTCCAAGCATTGCTTATGGACATGTCCTTTGATGGATCCCGTCTCTTCAGAGACAAGACATATTCAGCGCTGGAGTGCTTTAAGGACAGCAGGGCTAAGGCCTGGTCCTTGGACCTTTGCTTGGACCCTTGCCACCCCCAATCCATCTTTTGCTCTTTTCATGGCCACAGAGGGGGCTTCCAGCCATGTCTATACCAGCCCAGCCACCGTGGCACGCAAGCTTCCCAGCATCTGCATGGCTGAGGATGTGGTACCCATAGACCTCATGCATCGAGCAGCCAGAGGTCGGGCCAGTCCACCACACCCCATAGCAGCCACTGCCTCCAAACCCTCAGTCTGCCCCTTACCATCATAAATACCCAGTGGGCAGCAGGATACGCCATCACCTGCCCCACTGGCGGTCCATAACATCAGGCCAATGGGTTCGGCAGATTGTCCGGAGGGGCTACTCCTACCCCTTCAAGACTACCCCTCTACCCATGCCACCTGCTTGGGACAGGCTGACGGAGGACCATCTTTCTTTGCTCTGCCAGGAAGTGACAGCTCTCTTGGCCAAGGGAGCCATAGAGAGGGTGCCAACGCCAGAAGTAGCTCATGGCTGCTTTTCCCCACTACTTTCTGGTGCCCAAGAAGGACAGAGGCCTTTGTCCTATCCTAGACCCGCACCATCTCAATTTCTTCCTCAAGAAGGAGAAGCTCATAATGCTCATGCTCTCTTAAGTCTTGTCTGCCCTGGACCCGGGAGACTGGATGGTAGCGTCGGACTTGCAGGACGCATACTTCCTACCTGCCTACAGGCTTTACCTGTGGTTCACAGAGGCCATGAGCACTTTCAGTTCACTGTGCTTCCTTTTGGCCTTAGCAGCACCCCTCTGGCATTCACCAAGGTGATGGCAGTGATTGCAGCTCATCTGTGGAGATCAGGGGTGCCAGTCTTCCCCTATCTCAGTGACTGGCTGCTGAAGGTGGCCTCACCCCATGCTGTCGTCTCCCGCCTCCAGAATATGGCGGACCTCCTGCATTTGCTGGGGTTCACTATCAATGTTCCAAAGTCACACCTGACTCCCTCTCAGGTGCTCCCTTTCATTGTAACTGTCCTGGACATGGTGCAGTTTCTGGCCTATCCTCTTGAATTGCGAGTCCAGGAAATTCAGACGATGATACCGATGTTTCAACCTCTATCCTGGATTTCGGTGAGACTGACTCTGAAGCTGCCAGGCCTCATGGCCTCCTGCATCCTGCTGGTGACACATGCCCACTGGCATATGCAGGCTGTGCAGTGGGACCTGAAGTCCCAGGGGGCGCAGTATCAGGGGAATCTCTCCGACATGGTCCAGATTTCAGTGGGACCTGCAAAAGATCTGCAGTGGTGGTGAACGAACAGCGATTGGGTCATCGGCAGACCCCTCTCCCTTCCCAACCAGATCTGACAGTGGCGACAGATGTCTCATTCCTGGGATAGGGTGGCCATCTGGGATAGGTGGAGATCAGAGGCCTCTGGTCTTCAGCAGAATCTGGACTCCACATCAACTTTCTGGAGCTCATAGCGATCGGGCTGGCATTAAAAGCCTTTTTACCCTCCATCAAGCGAAGGCTAGTGCAGGTGTTCATGGACAACAACACTGCCATGCGGTACTGCAACAAACAGTTGGGGGGGGGGGTAAAGTCCTGAACCATTTGTCAAGAGGCCCTGTGTCTCTGGACATGGCTGGAACATCAGGGCATTTCCCTGGTGGTTCAACACCTGGTTGGCTCGCTGAACGCCAGGGCAGACAAACTCATCTGAAGATACCTAGCAGATCACGAATGGCATCTCCATTGGGAGGTGGAGCAAGGTCCTTTCAGCAGTGGGGAGAGCCTTTGTTAGATCTGTTTGCCACTGCCGAGAATGCGCAATCTCAGCAGTTCTGCACACTGGAGTTTCCAAGGCGGCTCTCCCTCGGAGATACTTTTTGTGTGCGGCTTTCTGCCCATGCCACTCTTGGCCAGAGTTCTCAAGAAGATCAGGAACGACCAGGCTCAGGTCCTCCTTGTGGCTCCAGACTGGGCTTGGAGAGTTTGGTATCCCGAGCTGTTGAGCATAGCCATCGATCCTCTGCTCGGGCTGCCCCTTCGGGAGGATCTTCAATCACAGCAACAGGAGAGGTTTCTCCACCAGTTTTCAACCTTGTGCCCTAAGTCTGCGATGTTATTTAGGCAAGATAAAACTAATTTCCCTTGGAAATCACAATATATGGAGGAAACTCATTCATCCACTACTCACACTCTAGATCATTCAAATCACTCCCTGAACTTCAACCATGTACCAGGTCTTTCTGTAATAAACCCAAAATCTGATATAGCGTTGTTTAAAATTTTATTTTGTATGACTCATAAAAAACAGATAAATTTCATATAAAAATATTCGTAAAAAATATACATAAAAACATTCATATGGTGAATACAAATCACCCAAATTTTCATCACAGTAGATACTATCTAAAGAAAAAACTTCACCCTAAAACTATCTCAAAGAAAAAGTAAAAAACCCCAAGGAGGCACAATAATATACACTGTTGCTAGCATAGATCCAACTCTTTACTTCATAAACAGAAAAAACTGGTGAGAATCTTGATCTTATCCAGGTAAATCTGATTTGTTGGATTCCTTAAAAAACTAGCGTCGACGCGTTTCGGTGGTATTAAAAATCCTATACAGAACCACCTTCTTCAGGACTCAACAATAATGTGGGTTTATTCTTGTAAACAGTAGATTATTATCTGCATAGATGAAAAAGAAAGAATATATATATGTATTGCATCATTGTTTCCTTTTCTAAAATCTAATGCAGTTTTTAATGTAAATATGCTTATATCACACATGCTTTATACTTTGGAATCCTCCTATACATTGCAAAACTGATCATATTTGCCTTTAATAAACATATTATGAACATATTACAAACATACCAGCTAGTATGCTACATCACGATTTTGTTTTTACTCGGAAAGACCCCTAGTTTATCAAAAAGGAGGAAACTCCATAATCCAACACTCCTATCACATTTTCTCCATCCACAGTCTCTCAATGCTCACCTTAGCCAAGTTAAACTCATATTCTTCTCTTTAAAATCGGAAATATAATGGAAACGGCTTCGTTTATATAAATCTGCCGTTGCTCTTCATCCTGAGCGTATTTTCAGACCCTAAAAATATTGGTCATTGCTGTGTACCAAAAATAAAGGAACATAAGTAAGGGTAGAGGAAGGGTTTCTTGTACTTATTATGATATTATTCTAATATTTCTAAGAACCAGACCAATTTCACACACATAATTCTCTCCCCCAAACAAATTTTCCACTTTACCTTGTATATTACAAGGGATCCTGACTTCACTTTATAATTCTTGATCGTGATGTCGTTCCAGTATTCAATATAATTTCTTTTTCTCGTGGACCTTTGAAGATAATAAATCTTAATCATTACCTATTTTTCTGTTTAGAGCCTATATGGCTAGTTATTTATCTCCTTAAAATTGTCATGGCTTACCTCACTTTATAGAGGGTCTTCCCATAAATACTATTGGGCAAATTCTTTATATCGGGGTCCACGTTTCTTATAAAGTTATCCTCCCACAGGCCGTATGTCTATATTGCCTGTTTTTTCAAACCGCCATACGCAGTCGGCTAAAAGTAGATCCTAAGGGATAAAATAATGACACTCACTTTACTGTTTATATTACTCAAATTCATGGCGTAAATATAGCTGACCCTATCTAAGTCTTATTTACATTAGGCTTGTCCTACTAGTTTCCCTGTCTTTCATTAAGTTTATTTAAATGGCGTCGTTTCCTATGAGGTTTTAAAGCAAACCCAGTGTATACAAGGGTGTTCCCTTATACCATTGGTCCCTCTTGTATATGGCACAATGGCCCTTAAATAGCTTGAACACGGGGTGCAAAGGTTCTTTTACTAATCCTACTCTTTTCTGGCCATATGATACCGTCGTGTCTTCACTCTGTTGACATCAATACGGTAGAAAGCTGCATTCTCACTTACTTCATGTATTAGCTCCCTCTTACTAAATTATATATATCTTTGGCCAATCTTCCTAATTAAATTTTAAGCAACAAGGAATTGTCTGAAGATATCCCTTTAATCCCCCCGTCGGTCTTAAATCTCGCCCCGAAATTTACATCACTCTACATAACGATTGGGCGTTCCTTTACCAGTCACACCCCTTTTGCCTAACCTTCTGATCTCCTAATCTCGTACCAGTGTAATAATTACCCCGGCAGCGAGATACAATAACGCTTACCTCGTGTGTCACGGGTCCCAGTACGTCCTTGTTTTCTGTGTATCTGTACCGGACGACCCGGAATCCCTTTTATTGGCTGGGTCCGCTCAGGTGCCATGAGTTACGTTAAGTACATGGCAACCTCCCCACCTGGTCTGCGCATGTCTCGGCGCCATTTTGTAATGTGATCCGAGGTCAATTTCAAATGAAGCGTCTCGCTCTAGTTAATACGGCATCATTTTAAATCTCCGTTAGCTTCCTATTGCGCATGACTAGTGGCCATCTTATAGTGTGTTAAAAAGTTAGTCTCGAAACTCAATGAAATACATATAGTTACAGGATCTAGTTATAATTATAATAGTGTTTCTGTTTATCACTCACTTGTCGGCGCCAACTTAAGTCGCACTAATAGACCAATATATGTCCCCGTATATCTCAGCTACTTCTAATTATAAACCTAGACCAACCTACTACATCGGTTTAGTTTAAATTATCAAAACCTAATATCTATTGTTACTCAGCAAATAATACTCTGTACACAGATGGTAACCATCTTATAATATTGGACAGTGTCAGACAATACAGAGCAATTGGAATAATTCCTACCTTAATGACCCGATTAACCCCTTTTTTTTTATATTATATTGTAAATTCTAAATACCAACTGTTCATTATATTTATCATATTTATCAAGGTCCTTTAATATCACCCAGACCTTCATGCGATTTATATATGTTGTTATAGCTCCTGGTGGGGTCTATATGCTCAGTCTCTCAAGGTTCCAGATTAGAGAGATATAAGTTGTTGTATAAGCTACCCTGATAACAGGTCATAGAGAAATAGACCCACTCCTTATACCTAGCCCTATTGATCTTATACCTCTACATGGAGATGATTTTCTCCCATTCCTCCCTATTATTAAGTCCCCTTTTCACTGTATCGAATTTAATCATATACCACTGTTCCTGCAATTTTCTATGTCGTGTGCTATTGCCCCTCGCATGGACTCTCTTATTTTCTCAAGTATCACCCACCTTAAGTCAGATTCTGTATGTTTTTTGTCTACCCAATGGCTGACCAATGGTGCATTCTCCTTCTTAGTTTTTATAGCAGATCTGTGCTCACATATTCTTAACCTAAGTTCTCTTGCCGTTTCCCCTACATATCCCCTGCCACACGGGCACAGGATCAAATACACAATGTTTTTGCTCCTGCAATTATTGAGGGTCGCTATCTCATGTCTGGATCCATTAAGGGTCACAGTCTTTGTTTTATAGCATAGATCACATATGCTACAAGAACCACAGCTGTAGTTCCCTTTGGCTTTTTCCCCTGAGAGGGTATTTTGATTTTCTACATGCTCTTCCCTGTAGGTATATACTAGGGAATTCCGGAGATTTTTGTTTTTCCTAAATGCGTATAATGGTTTGGGTATAATTAAACTTTCTTCATCATTTAAAATTTTCCGGTTATGGTTAATTATATTCTTTAATTGGTTACTAATCTCTGAGAATTGGCTAACCATTACCATTTTCTCTTGTTTCTCTTTCCTACTTCCTCCCTGTAGGAGGCTTTCCCTATTGTAAAACCTGGCACGTTTGAAACAATTATTGACAAGTTTCTTAGGGTAGCCTCTCTCCCTAAATTTTGTCTTTAGTTTAGTAGAATGTGTGTAAAAATCATCTAGGGACGTACAATTTCTACGTAGCCTAAGAAACTCGCCCATTGGGTAGACAAAAAACATACAGAATCTGACTTAAGGTGGGTGATACTTGAGAAAATAAGAGAGTCCATGCGAGGGGCAATAGCACACGACATAGAAAATTGCAGGAACAGTGGTATATGATTAAATTCGATACAGTGAAAAGGGGACTTAATAATAGGGAGGAATGGGAGAAAATCATCTCCATGTAGAGGTATAAGATCAATAGGGCTAGGTATAAGGAGTGGGTCTATTTCTCTATGACCTGTTATCAGGGTAGCTTATACAACAACTTATATCTCTCTAATCTGGAACCTTGAGAGACTGAGCATATAGACCCCACCAGGAGCTATAACAACATATATAAATCGCATGAAGGTCTGGGTGATATTAAAGGACCTTGATAAATATGATAAATATAATGAACAGTTGGTATTTAGAATTTACAATATAATATCAAAAAAAGGGGTTAATCGGGTCATTAAGGTAGGAATTATTCCAATTGCTCTGTATTGTCTGACACTGTCCAATATTATAAGATGGTTACCATCTGTGTACAGAGTATTATTTGCTGAGTAACAATAGATATTAGGTTTTGATAATTTAAACTAAACCGATGTAGTAGGTCGGTCTAGGTTTATAATTAGAAGTAGCTGAGATATACGGGGACATATATTGGTCTATTAGTGCGACTTAAGTTGGCGCCGACAAGTGAGTGATAAACAGAAACACTATTATAATTATAACTAGATCCTGTAACTATATGTATTTCATTGAGTTTCGAGACTAACTTTTTAACACACTATAAGATGGCCACTAGTCATGCGCAATAGGAAGCTAACGGAGATTTAAAATGATGCCGTATTAACTAGAGCGAGACGCTTCATTTGAAATTGACCTCGGATCACATTACAAAATGGCGCCGAGACATGCGCAGACCAGGTGGGGAGGGTGCCATGTACTTAACGTAACTCATGGCACCTGAGCGGACCCAGCCAATAAAAGGGATTCCGGGTCGTCCGGTACAGATACACAGAAAACAAGGACGTACTGGGACCCGTGACACACGAGGTAAGCGTTATTGTATCTCGCTGCCGGGGTAATTATTACACTGGTACGAGATTAGGAGATCAGAAGGTTAGGCAAAAGGGGTGTGACTGGTAAAGGAACGCCCGATCGTTATGTAGAGTGATGTAAATTTCTGGGCGAGATTTAAGACCGACGGGGGATTAAAGGGATATCTTCAGACAATTCCTTGTTGCTTAAAATTTAATTAGGAAGATTGGCCAAAGATATATATAATTTAGTAAGAGGGAGCTAATACATGAAGTAAGTGAGAATGCAGCTTTCTACCGTATTGATGTCAACAGAGTGAAGACACGACGGTATCATATGGCCAGAAAAAGAGTAGGATTAGTAAAAGAACCTTTGCACCCCATGTTCAAGCTATTTAAGGGCCATTGTGCCATATACAAGAGGGACCAATGGTATAAGGGAACACCCTTGTATACACTGGGTTTGCTTTAAAACCTCATAGGAAACGACGCCATTTAAATAAACTTAATGAAAGACAGGGAAACTAGTAGGACAAGCCTAATGTAAATAAGACTTAGATAGGGTCAGCTATATTTACGCCATGAATTTGAGTAATATAAACAGTAAAGTGAGTGTCATTATTTTATCCCTTAGGATCTACTTTTAGCCGACTGCGTATGGCGTGTTTGAAAAAACAGGCAATATAGACATACGGCCTGTGGGAGGATAACTTTATAAGAAACGTGGACCCCGATATAAAGAATTTGCCCAATAGTATTTATGGGAAGACCCTCTATAAAGTGAGGTAAGCCATGACAATTTTAAGGAGATAAATAACTAGCCATATAGGCTCTAAACAGAAAAATAGGTAATGATTATGATTTATTATCTTCAAAGGTCCACGAGAAAAAGAAATTATATTGAATACTGGAACGACATCACGATCAAGAATTATAAAGTGAAGTCAGGATCCCTTGTAATATACAAGGTAAAGTGGAAAATTTGTTTGGGGGGAGAGAATTATGTGTGTGAAATTGGTCTGGTTCTTAGAAATATTAGAATAATATCATAATAAGTACAAGAAACCCTTCCTCTACCCTTACTTATGTTCCTTTATTTTTGGTACACAGCAATGACCAATATTTTTAGGGTCTGAAAATACGCTCAGGATGAAGAGCAACGGCAGATTTATATAAACGAAGCCGTTTCCATTATATTTCCGATTTTAAAGAGAAGAATATGAGTTTAACTTGGCTAAGGTGAGCATTGAGGGAGTGTGGATGGAGAAAATGTGATAGGAGTGTTGATTATGGAGTTTCCTCCTTTTTGATAAACTAGGGGTCTTTCCGAGTAAAAACAAAATTGTGATGTAGCATACTAGCTGGTATGTTTGTAATATGTTCATAATATGTTTATTAAAGGCAAATATGATCAGTTTTGCAATGTATAGGAGGATTCCAAAGTATAAAGCATGTGTGATATAAGCATATTTACATTAAAAACTGCATTAGATTATAGAAAAGGAAACAATGATACAATGATGCAAAACATATATATATTCTTTCTTTTTCATCTATGCAGATAATAATCTACTGTTTACAAGAATAAACCCACATTATTGTTGAGTCCTGAAGAAGGTGGTTCTGTATAGGATTTTTAATACCACCGAAACGCGTCGACGCTAGTTTTTTAAGGAATCCAACAAATCAGATTTACCTGGATAAGATCAAGATTCTCACCAGTTTTTTCTGTTTATGAAGTAAAGAGTTGGATCTATGCTAGCAACAGTGTATATTATTGTGCCTCCTTGGGTTTTTGACTTTTTCTTTGAGATAGTTTTAGGGTGAAGTTTTTTCTTTAGATAGTATCTACTGTGATGAAAATTTGGGTGATTTGTATTCACCATATGAATGTTTTTATGTATATTTTTTACGAATATTTTTATATGAAATTTATCTGTTTTTTATCAATCATACAAAATAAAATTTTAACAACGCTATATCAGATTTTGGGTTTATTACAGAAAGACCTGGTACATGGTTGAAGTTCAGGGAGTGATTTGAATGATCTAGAGTGTGAGTAGTGGATGAATGAGTTTCCTCCATATATTGTGATTTCCAAGGGAAATTAGTTTTATCTTACAGATTTTGAGTGCTCTGTTCCCTTGGATCTTAGAGCCACCTCTCTGGTTTTGTTTATAATGTTATTTAGGCAGCCAGGCATCCCTTAACCAAAATGGGATATGCCTGCTGTTGGGGAAAGTTTGTGGCATGGTGTGTAGATTAGCAAGTTGACTCCCTTTCTGCTGTCCTTGCTCAGGTTCTTCTCTTTATTCTTTTCTTGGCCCAGCAGGGCTCTGCTCTGGGCAATTTAAAGGGTTATCTTTCTGCTATCTCAGCCTTTCTGCAGTTGCCTGACCACTAATCCCTCTTCAAATCCTCTATTGTACGTAGGTTCTTGAAAGGTTTGCAACATATGTTTCCTCCTTCTCCCTTTACAATGCCTCAGTGGGACCTTAATCTCGTCCGGGCGTTCCAGATGTGCGCTCCCTCTAAACCCTAGCACATCCTTCCTCTCAAGGCCCTTACCATTAAGACAGCCTTCCTGGTGGTTTACACATCTGCGCAGAGGGTCAGTAAGCTTCAGGCATTGTCATCCAAGCCTCCATACCTGCACATCTACCCAGACAAGCTGGTTCTGTGAACTAGAGCTTCCTTTCTTCTGAAAGTCATCGCTCCTTTTTATGTAGGCCAGTCTATCACTCTGCCCAATTTTTACACTCCGCCACATCCCTCTAAGGAAGAGGAACGACTTCACTGGCTGGATCCAAAAAGAGTGTTGTTATTCTAACTTGACTGCACGAAAGAGTTCCGGGTGGATGACCAACTCTTCGTGAGGTATGTCGGAGCACAGAAGGGAAAGGCGGTGTAGAAACAGACCATCACTGCATTAAAATCTGCAAAGCATCGGCCAAGAAGCAACCCCCTGAGTGTTTGCATGCTTATGCCACCAGAGCCAAGGCTGCGACCACTGCGTTAGCACGCGGAGTCCCGATTCTGGACATCTGCCAGGTAGCAATGTGGGCTCCCTTGCACATGTTAAAAAAACACTACTGTCTGGACAGTTAGGTCTGTCGGGAAGGGCACTTTGCCCATTCAGTCCTGCAAGACTTTTTGGTTTGAAATTATTTGGAGACTCACCTCCGGGGAGGTGTTGCTTGTGTATCTATTCTGGGGTAAGGAATCTGTAGTTAGAAGTTTCTATCAGATGGACAAATTACTTACCTTCGGTATCGCCTTATCTGGTAGAGACTCTGTCTAGCCACAGATTCCTTTCCGACCCACCTATTCTCCCCACTCTACAAGCGGATTTCTAGGGACCGGGCTATTTCCCTTTCAGGGCCCTAGTTTTCCACACCAGTGGTCAGTGTTCTTCGTGGCTCCGCACTCCTGGCATGGTAAGTCGCGAAAAGAAACTGACGTCAACGTGCTGGGGGGGGGCATCAATATAGGCACCGGGCACGTCTGATCCGACACGGATGACAATGCTGATGCCACCCGGAGCGATCAACGCCACCTACCGGCACGCAGGGGTACTGCTCACAAAAAAAATTCTGGATCCAATATGATGCCTGGAGATAATTCGAAGGTAAGAAATCTGCAGCAAGATAGAGTCTCTACCACATACGGTGTTACCGAAGGTAAGTAATTTGTCCTTTGCATCTTCTGTTTGTAGTTACACCTATTGGTAACTGTGTTCTCTAGAATGCTATGCTTTATAGGTGTATTCATTCATTCATATATTCATTCGTTTGATGTACTGTTCTGTGTTACCACAGTACTTAGGCAGGTGCAGTGGCATAGTGCTCTACTTCTAATCCAATCTGCCGTCCATTTGATCATTTTCTGTAACGTACATTCAATTTTGTTAACTTGCAATAAATCCCGAATGTTCTGTAGTGGTATGCTCCAGTTATATTATTAACTTGCATTAACCTTAAATAACTATAGCCATTCGATAGACACTATCTTCGTTGAGACAAACGTCTCGAGCAAGACTTGGACTAAAATCCAATCCCACAGAGCCATTTTCAGCACTACAAGTGCCAGGTTGGTGTGCAAACACTTCCCTTGTTTACCCTTTGTAAACTCCTTGGCTCCGCACTGAGGAATGCTTAAAGCCAGCAATACGTGGCAATGGATGTTCCAAGTGTGATAAGCCAGGAGATTCTAAACCTGATATTTGCAAATGTGATACTTTCAAAGCTACAGTAAAAAAGACGCCGTCGTTCTTTTGGGCCTGCCGTTTTGCCTTTAGTGGGACTTGTACCAAAACCAGTACATGTCTATTTAGGAGGGATAGCAGTGTAAGAGAGAGTTGTGTTAATGGCAGAGGTAAGAAGGTTCTGCTCCTAAGATGCTGCTTAAATTAAATCGCAGTGAGTGAGCGGCATGGAGGATTTCCAGGTAGGTAACTTGGAGGGGGTCAAAGGGTTGGATGTTTGGTGTCGGTTACAGAGGTCAGTGATTGTGTGTTGGTTTCAATTATAGGTGAGAAGATGCTGGTGTTTGGTGTCTTAGCAAGACAGTGCGGCTGATAGGGGTTGGGAGGGGGCTGCTACGTAAATAGGGATAAGTACACTGAGGGGCCATGGCTAATGGTTTTGTGCGTAAGGTTAGTGCTTTGAGGCGGGAGGGAACAGTATGTATGATATGTTATAACATCACCCTGGTGGTTTACTACTTGAGTAGCATGTATGTCAGCACTTTAAAATATATGTTTATTTACACTTGCATATAAAACAATGCACTTACGAGCTTTAGAATGAACCCAAGGGTAATACGATTTTAAGTTTATTAATAAAGGGTTATCTATATGATTAAATGTGTTTTAATTGTATTTTTTGCATGTATCACAATATCATTTATGATACGCACTCAGGTGTTGGAGTGATTGTCCTTAGGTTGTTTTATTGCTTGATGTTTTTTTTTTACGAATAGATGTTTGATTTGCCCGGAAACTCCTTTATCTTCCTCTTGTGCAAAATTCCTTTCTGTCCCAGCTAACTCTTAATAATAATATTTACGCATTGAGTTTTATGCCCCCTCTAAGTAAAGTGGTGAGAGTTGCTTGTGCAGAAAGGACTCTGTGCTGTTAAAAGCCACACTGGCCTGCTCTCATCCTGGAGTGCTTTTAGTCCACGATCAATACACCGCTGTCACTGTCCTGATCATGCCAGACATCTTGTTTTCTTTAGCTGAAGTGAGTTAAAAGGGGTAGTCTCCACTACTGTAAGATCACAGAGCTTAGGGCTTGATTCAAATACACAATGCCAAACGCCATTAACAGGGCCGTTCTGCACTAAGTATTAATGATGGCATATTCCCTTCTGTCTTCATTGATCCCTCAGCACAGTCCAATATTGACCATAACACTCTAGCCAGAACATATCTCATATATCTAACACAGCCAAGATTATTCTATAGTCAGCTATAACATACCACGCAAGAGCAATAATCACTAAAAACAACAACCACGCAAACTTCAAACAGGACAAATTTGGCAGAGCACTTTTCATATACTGAATACAGCCTATGGATTCCACAAAGCTGGGCATCACCACGAAATGCTAAGAAACAAAGCATATAAACTTTCAAAAGAACAAATTGGAGAACAACTGGCATATATCCAACATGGTACAGATAAGAATTAAAGCTGGCTATCACTTTGATCATAACAGCACTTCTTGCCATGATACGTCACACACTAACATCCGATAGAATACATTGGACCTAACTTCTAATACATGCAACATGACCCCGATATGCCCTATAGTAGGCTATCACGGTACCCAAAAGCACTCAACACCAAGAAGCACCTCACCAACACATCTCTCCCAGCCACCTATTGGGCACGCATGTCTATTGACCAAGAAGATCCAGTACGACCCTTTAGACAGCAAAATCATATACCCACAGCTCAATGAATAAGGCTCAGCCATTTAACTGAAAATATAAGTAGAAACCAAGACCAGTTACACATCATCACAAACAGAGTCAGGCTTCAATCTCCGAAACTATGTGGAAAATCAGCGATGTAGTCATGGGTACATATATGTGCATCCAGCCGATCACTGATGTCTTGGGTCTTACAGTGTCTGCTGCATCAGTCGGCTAGGTGCAAACTGGAATGCACCTAGCCAATTTTTGAGAGCCTAGGGCTTGCATGATCTAAGAAGATCAAACACCCTATTTGATGACAGACATGCATTCATGGAAAGAGACAGTTCACAAATTATAGAAGCTTTTTAACATGTGCTGCAATGGGCTATGCCTAGTGAGCAGAATAACCACAAAGGGGTAGTCAGTGGACCCATATGCACTTGGTGCATATGTACATTATTATTAACATTTGGTCCTATTTGCCTAACGATTAATAAGGTCTGTTAGGACTAGTGTACATTTAGGTGAATTGGCCACACTTATTTGCAGCCCTACACGGAGTGAGGACTTGAACTGACACAGGACTAAGAGTTGAGTTCATTTATTAGTTTCCACCCCACCTTTTATGTTTTTTTGGACCGTAAAATGGCAGTTTCCCCAAGTGTCTTGAGTGGACTCACTTCTGACTGGTTAGGCTCTTTAAGTTGAAAAAAATATCCACTCCACATTTTTACTAAGACTTTGGTTTCTATTATAGGGTCAAGGGGTAGATTTTCAGGCCAACTTTACTTTTGACGAGTTAACCCCTTCGCTGCTAGGCCTTTTCCCCCCCTGTGCTAAGCCTTTTTTGGGCTATTTGGGGTAGTGCGCGCTTAGGCCCCTGTAACTTTTTGACCACATAAGGTATCCACGCCAAATTTGCGTCCTTTTTTTCTAACATCATGGGATTGTAAAGGTACCCAGGGTTTGTGGATTCCCCTGGAGGGGACCCAGAAATTAGCCAAAATACAGCTAAATTTTGTTTTTTTTGGGAAAAATGCGAAAAAAGGGCTACAGATGAAAGCGTCTTGTTTTTTCCCTGCAAATGGCATCAAAAAAGGGGTTGTGGTGCTGAAATCACCATCTTCCCAGCTTTCAGGGACAAGCAGACTTTTGTCAGAAAACCAACTTTTTTACACAGTTTTGGCATTTTTCTGGGACATAGCCTATTTTTGCTATTTTTGTGCTTTCAACCTCCTTCCAGTTAATGGTAGAAATGGGTATGAAAGCAATAATGGATCCTGGAAAGCTATACATTTCTGAAAAGTAGATACAATTCTGAATTCAGCAAGGGGTCATTTGTGTAGATCCTTAAAGTTTTCCTTATAGAAACTAACAGTTAAATGAAGGAAAAATTGAAAAGTAGTTGAAAAAAACAGCCATTTGTGTCAACGTTTTCACCTGTAACTTCTTCTAATTATGACAGCTATTTGAAAGCAATATACCGTTATATCCGCTGGACCTTTCTGGTTGTGGGGATATATAGGACTTGTAGGTTCACCAAGAACCCGACGAACCCAGAGCCAATAACTGAGCAGCATCTTGCAATGGTTTTTTATTATGTACCGGGTATATAGCAATTATTTTGGGAAAATGTATACATGGAAAAATTGTTATGAAAGACACCTATGTATTTCTGAAATGGGAACAAAATGTAGATTTTAGAAACAGTAGATATTTGCACATTTCCGAAATTGGGAGTACCCATACTAGCATGAGAATTATAGGTCATTTTTCAAAATGACTTCTTTTAACACATTGTCTTTCATTTGGAAGGCAGAAATGCATCGAAAGTCAATAGGTAATAACAGTTGCTCTACAATTCTGTGTTACCCTAAGTCTCTCGATAAAAATGGTACCTCACTTGTGTGGGTAGGCTTTGTGCCCACAACAGGAAATGGCTCAAAATGCAACGTGGACGTACCACATTTGCACAATGAAAAATTACCCTTTTTTTGCAAAGTGCCTAGCTGTAGTTTTTGAACCCTAGCTCTGCGGGCACTTAGGGAAACCTAGCAAACCTATACATTTTTGAAAACTAGACACCCAGGGGAATTCAGGACGGGGTGACTTGACTGGCTCTCACCAGGTTCTGTTACCCAGAATCCCTTGCAAACCTAAAAAATTTGTAAAAAAACCACATTTTCCTCACTTTTCTGTGGTGGAAAGTTCTGGAATCTGCGCGGATCCACAAAATTCTACCCACCCCGCGTTCCCCAAGGTCTTCCAAAAACAATGGTACCTCACTTGTGTGGGTAGGCCTAGTGCCCGCGACAGGAAGCAGCGTAAAACGCAACGTGGACGCACCACATTTTCACAGTGAAAAATGACCCTTTTTTTGCAAAGTGCCTAGCTGTAGTTTTTGAACCCTACCTCTGCCGGCACCTAGGGAAACCTAGCAAACCTATACATTTTTGGAAACTAGACACCCAGGGGAATCCAGGATGGGGTGACTTGACTGCCTCCCACCAGGTTTCGTTACCCAGAATTCCTCGCAAACCTAAATAATTGTCAAAAAAACAAATTTTCCCCACATTTCTGTGGTGGAAAGTTCTGGAATCTGCGTGGATCCACAAATTTCCACCCACCCCGCGTTCCCCAAAGTCTTACGAGAAAAATGGTACCTCACTTGTGTGGGTCGGCCTAGTGCCTGCGACAGGAAACGGCGCAAAACGCAACGTGGCCACACCTCAATTTCGCAGTGAAAAATGACCCTTTTTTGGCAAAGTGCCTAGCTGTAGTTTTTGAACCCTAGCTCTGCCGGCAACTAGGGAAACCTAGCAAACCTATACATTTGTGAAAACTAGACACCCAGGGGAATCCAGGATGGGGTGACTTGACTGCCTCCCACCAGGTTCTGTTACCCAGAATCCCTTGCAAACCTAAAAAATTATCAAAAAAAACACATTTTCCCCACATTTCTGTGGTGGAAAGTTCTGGAATATGCGTGGATCCACAAATTTCCACCCACCCCGCGTTCCCCAAAGTCTTACGAGAACAATGGTACCTCACTTGTGTGGGTCGGCCTAGTGCCTGCGACTGGAAACGGCACAAAACGCAACGTGGTCACACCTCAATTTCGCAGTGAAAAATGACCCTTTTTTGGCAAAGTGCCTAGCTGTAGTTTTTGAACCCTAGCTCTGCCGGCACCTAGGGAAACCTAGCAAACCTATACATTTTTGAAAACTAGACACCCAGGGGAATCCAGGATGGGGTGACTGGACTGCCTCCCACCAGGTTCTGTTACCCAGAATCCCTTGCAAACCTAAGAAATTGTCAAAAAAAACACATTTTCCCCACATTTCTGTGGTGGAAAGTTCTGGAATCTGCGTGGATCCACAAATTTCTGCCCACCCCGCGTTCCCCAAAGTCTTACAAGAAAAATGGTACCTCACTTGTGTGGGTCGGCCTAGTGCCCGCGACAGGAAACGGCGCAAAACGCAACGTGGTCACACCTCAATTTCGCAGTGAAAAATGACCCTTTTTTGGCAAAGTGCCTAGCTGTAGTTTGTGAACCCTAGCTCTGCCGGCACCTAGGAAACCTACCAAACACACACATTTCTGAAAAGTAGACACCCGGGGGCTTCCAGCGAGGTATGGCTTGCGTGGATCCCCCAACGTTTCCTTACCCAGAATCCCCTGCAAACCTCAATTTTAGCTGAAAAAATCACTTTATTCACACATTTTTGTGTGGGAAAGTGTGGCATCACTGCCTCACACAAATTTCCTACCACCCAGCGTTCCCCCGGTCTCCCGATAAAAATGGTGCCTCACTTGTGTGGGAGGCCCAAGTACCCGCGACAGGCAAGGGCCCAAAACGTAGTGAGGCGACATCAAAATTGCCTATCTCAAAACCACCTGGTTTTGCAAGGGGGTCACCTGGGTTTTGGCCCGTGCTCGGCGGCCATCTAGGGAAACCTACCAAACCCACACATTTCTGAAAAGTAGATACCCGGGGCTTCCAGGGAGGTATGGCTTGCGTGGATCCCTCAACGTTTCCTTACCCAGAATCCCCTGCAAACCTCAATTTTAGCTGAAAAAATCACTTTTTTCACACATTTTTGTGTGGGAAAGTGTGGCATCACTGGCCTCACACAAATTTCCTACCACCCAGCGTTCCCCCAGGTCTCCCTATAAAAATGGTGCCTCACTTGTGTGGGAGGCCCAAGTACCCGCGACATGCAAGGACACAAAACGTTTTGAGGCAACATCAACATTGCCTATCAAAAAATGTTTATCGGGAGACCTGGGGGAACGCTGGGTGGTAGGAAATTTGTGTGAGCCCGGTGATGCCACACTTTCCCACACAAAAATTTCTGAAAAAGTGATTTTTTCAGCTAAAATTGAGTTTAGCAGGGGATTCTGGGTAAGAAACGTTGGAGATCCACGCAAGCCATACCTCCCTGGAATCCCCTGGTGTCTACTTTTCAGAAATGTGTGGGTTTGTAGGTTTCCTAGGTGGCCGCGAGCCCCGGCCAAAAGCCCAGGTGACCCCCTTGCAAAACCAGGTCATTTTGAGATAATGTGTTTATTTCTGCAGCGTGAAAATTTTGGCACAATATTGCAAGGAAAATGTGACAGACATTTTGAGGTTTGCAGGACATTGTGGGTACCATAACTTGTTGGGATCCACAAGAGAGATATCACCATGTACTCCCATGGGTGTTTCGTTTACGACAATATCTACAGTTGGTAGGTTATTCTTAGACGGAATATACACCTTGGCAGACAGACTAAAAAGACAAAGATTACTGCACAGCCATCTATTCCTCAAGCACACACACATACTGGTTGGATTTGGCACGAGGGCAAGTGATGGTTCAGTATATACAATTTTATTAACAAGAGATTTCACAAAAATGAAATGCACTGTCAATAATTGAAAGGACAAAAAACTGAACCAGTGACTCGCAGCTCGTGAGCTGTAAAGCCACGTCAAGGCCCCAACCGCTTTACAGGCCATTCACACACCTTTCATACGTGATACACACAAGACCATTCACACCACCAGGCACGAAACAAACACATTACAACATTCACAAAAAGGGACAAGGTACACCCTGCTAGAGAAAGACAAAAAAAATATATTACTGCACAGCCATCTAATCCTCAAGCACACACACATACTGGTTGGATTTGGCACGAGGGTGAGTGATGGTTCAGTATATACAATTGTATTAACAAGTGATTTCACAAAAATGAAATGCACTGTTAATAATTGAAAGGACGAGAAATTGAACCATTGACTCACAGCTTGTGAGCTGTAAAGCCACGACAAGGCACCAACCTCTTTACAGGCCATTCATACACCTTTCATACGTGTGACACATACAAAACCATTCACACCACCAGCCGCGGGCCCATCACATTACAACACTCACACCAGCAGACAGCGCCATTCAAGGGCCCATCACTTTCACACGCCCACATTCCTAACACAGCAACCACACAAGCTGATGGATTGCGCGGAGTGTCGCTCGGCTAACAGTGTGTGTAGTGACCAGCAGCAAGTCACTACTCACACACCGCCAGCCGAGCGCCAGTCCACGCACACCGCCAGCCAAGCGCCACTCCACGCACACCACCAGCCAAGCGCCACTCCACGCACACCGCCAGCCAAGCGCCACTCCACGCACACCGCCAGCCAAGCGCCACTCCACGCACACCGCCAGCCAAGAGCCACTCCACGCACACCGCCAGTCAAGCGCCACTCCACGCACACCGCCAGCCAAGCGCCACTCCACGCACACCAACAGCCAAGCGCCACTCCACGCACACCGCCAGCCAAGCGCCACTCCACGCACACTGCCAGCCAAGCGCCACTCCACGCACACCACTAGCCAAGCGCCACTCCACGCACACCACCATCACATTTAGGATTTTTTTAAATAAAAATAAGAAAACACAAACAAATTGCAAATAGATACAAATCTACTAACACAACATCTGAAACTCAATACACTACAGAAATGCCAACCTTGAAACTGAACCAAAAATATTAAACAATAGAGGCCAGGCAGTTCACTTTACCACTCATGGATGCTCCCAAAAATTCTTTTGCGTGTGGTACATTCTAAAACAAGCAGGCGCACACAGCCCAGGGTTAGAAGGACACTCGGGGCAATACATGCGAGTCTCCTTCCGCATACCTCTTCGCCAACAGACTCTACATCTCCTACTGGGAAAGTCTTTTGAGGGTGTGCTAGGAATGTGATCAGGAAAGTGGCGATCTTTCAATCTAGCAACATCCTCCACCAATCCAACTCTAGGAACACTTGCCTGTTCCACTAAAACAAGGCTGCCTATTACAGACTCTTGAAACTTAGCAAAAGTCATCTTTGACTCAGGACAAGAATCCTGGAACACAACAAAAGCATTAAAGGTTGCCAAGTGGAAAAGATGGATAGCCAACTTCTTGTACCAAATGTAAGCCTTACGAAGAGCAGCGTAAGGTTCCAACCTCTGATCTACTCTGTCAACACCACCCATGTGCTTATTATAGTCTAAAATGCACACAGGTTTGCGCGCTTCAGCAACCTGACCCCAAACAGTCACAGGTGCAGTGCTTTCATCATGGATGGTAGACAGCATGTAGACATCTCTCCTGTCTGAAAACTTCACAGCTAGAAGCTCCTCGCATACGCAACGCACTGCACTGTCCCCGCACAAGCTTTTTACAAACAAGTTCTTTTGGGAAACCTTTACGGTTAGAGCGGATTGTGCCACAAGCAACAGTGTCCACTTTGGCCAATTCCCTGAACAACCGCACACCAGTGTAGAAGTTATCTACATATAAATGGTGGCCTTTGTTAAAAAATCCTCTTCCAAGTTCCCACACAATTTTCTCAGTCACTCCAAAAGTGGATGGACAACCAGGGGGTTAATACTGGAATCCTTACCGGTGTACACTCTGAAATTAGAGACATATCCAGTCCTACTGTCACACAGCATATACAGCTTAATTCCATAGCATGCCCTCTTACTAGGAATGTATTGCCTAAAAACCAAGCGGCCCTTGAACAACACCAAAGACTCATCCACTGCAATTTCTTTCCCTGGAGCATAGATCTCAGAAAATCGATCAACAAAGTGATCAATGACATGCCGAATCTTAAAAAGACGGTCACATTCAGGGTGATCTTGTGGCAACGCTAAACCATTATCGACAAAATGCATCATCCGAAGCAGAAGCAAATACCTATCACGACTCATGACTGCTGGAAAAATAGCAGTTGCCATCAAGGGACTAGTAGACCAATATGAAGACAGTGATGGCTTCCTTAGCAAGCCCATCAAAAAAGTTAAACCTTCCAGATTTGTGGGAGTCCACCGGGTAGCTCTAGAGTGGGGCTTAAGACTGGCACTGTTGTCCCTCAAAAACTGTTCGGCATACAAATTAGTCTGCTCAACAATCTCTGCCAAAAACACATCGTCCATAAACAACTGAAAAAAATGTATCGGCAAAACGTTTTCAGTATTCACTCTACACCCTGGAACACCAGTAAAGTCTGGCAATGCCGGCTGCACCATGCCTGGGGCAACCCAGAGGTCAGCACTTTCAACGGGAAGCCTTGCAGCCCCATGCTGCAGCCCAGGTGCCTCTTGCCGCACTATACCAACGGGAAGCCTTGCTGCCCCAGATGCCTCTTGCCGCACTATATCAACGGGAAGCCTTGCAGCCGCAGGCTGCAGCCCAGATGCCTCTTGCCGCACTACACCAACCGAAAGCCTTGCAGCCCCAGGCTGCAGCCCAGATGCCTCTTGCCGCACTATCGGCACATCAATCTCCTCCTCTAACACAGGCACTTCATTCGCACTAAGAGTATCTTCAGTATCCGATGATTCCATGTGGAGAGAAAACTCACTGCCTGAATCGTCCCCTGCCTCCTCTGCCTCAGATGCAGAGTCAGTCTCTGAACCATGGTCAGAGGAAGACTCAAAAAGCATACCAACAACCTGCTGAGCAGTAATCCTGCGGCTAGCCATTATCCTTACTAAGAAAGGAGACTGCACAAACAAGTCAACAACAACCAACACTGTGCAAAGCAAGTAAGTAAAGAAATGTGTGCCTTTATCACAAAGATCTATATACTCAAAAACTATACAATTCACTTACAAGAGACAGCTACACTCACCAGCACCTACTCTGCAGAGACACAGCAAAAACGATATCCCACTAGAAAGAAAAAAAACAAAACCAATTACTCACAAGACAACAAAATACACATCGAGCACAAATGCAAAATGTTTTTGACACTCAAAAAACAGAAGCCAAACATACTGCTATTATTACACCATTTGCAAAAAACAAATTCATGCAGAGAAATGAAACTCATTTACATTGTACAAAAAAACTCTCTTACCAAACACGTGCAACTACACAAACAGCAGAGCCACCAGTAACGAAACCGCAACCTGCAACAGTCTAAAGAGCAAAAGCCTTCAACTAGAACAAAAAAGGAGAAATAAAGCATTACAATTGCAATTCACAAAAAATAAAACAATTAACATTATAACACGCTATGTTACTACCCAAATGGTCAATCGGCCAGATGGGCCTTCAAATAGGGCTGAGAAAAATAGGGGGTGATCTTGCCCAAGGGATCGGGTGAGGTTGTCTGCCAGGCCAATCTGCCCCCCCAGGTGGGGCAGAAAACAGCAGACAGAAATTTGCCCCCTTGCAAAAGTAATAAATCCCTGGTGCCTAGTGGGGTTTTCTGCCCCCCCCCGGGGGCAGAAAGGGCAAAAAACTAGGCTGATCTGCCCCCAGGGGGGGCAGAATACACATATAAAAAAATCTGCCCCCTGGAGCGACCCTTGCTTAAGGGGTCGCTTCCATTTTTATTTAAACTACTTCCCTGGTGTCTAGTGGGGGTCTCTGCCCCCCCCCCCCCCCGGGGGCAGAAAGGCAAAAAAACAGGCCGATCTGCCCCCGGGGGGGGGCAGAATTCCTATTACAAAATAAAATGGCCCCCTGGAAGTGACCCTTGCCCAAGGGGTCACTCCCATCACAATTGAAATAAATCCCTGGTGCCTAGTGGGGTTTTCTGCCCCCCCCCGGGGTCAGAAAGGGCAAAAAAACTGGCCGATCTGCCCCCAGGGGGGCAGAATGTCCAAACAAAGAAATATGCCCCCTGGAAGCGACCCTTGCCCAAGGGGTCGCTTCAATTTCATTTACAAAATGAATCCCTGGATCTAGTGGGCTTTTCTGCCCCCCCTGGATCCAAAAACGGCCGAAAAAATGGTCGATCTGTCCCCAGGGGGGGCAGAAAAGTCTTAATAAAATTTTGGCCCCCTAGGAAGCGACCCTTGCCCAAGGGGTCGCTTCCATTTCATTACAAAATGGATCCCTGGATCTAGTGGGCTTTTCTGCCCCCCCTGGATCCAAAAACGGCCGAAGAAAACGGACGATCTGTCCCCAGGGGGGGGCAGAAAAGTCTTCATTACATTGTCGCCCCCTAGGAAGCGACCCTTGCCCAAGGGGTCGCTTCCTTTATTTTAAAAGGACATCCCTGGTGTCTAGTGGGGCATTCCTGCTCCACGATCGCGACGCAGTGCGCGATCGTGAAGCAGGAATACCCTGCATTGAGACATCAGGGGAGAGGAAATACTCTTTCCTCTCCCCGATGCCTCAAGGCATCCTATTACGGCCCCCCGCCCCACCGCAACAACAAACACTTACCCTCCCTCTGGACGCGCTGGAAAGAAATGATTTCCAGCGCGTCCAGCGCTTCCTGATGACGTCGGCGCGCGCTGTGCGCGCTGACGTCATGGGGAAGCGTGGGGGGGGCCGGGTGTGGCAGCAGAAATTCTTCCGCTGCCATCCCCCTCTGTGGGGGCAAGATCGATGCCCCAGGGGGGGAGCGCCAGCGCTTCCCCCAGGGGCTGTGCTCATGACGGAGCGGTTCTGTCATAAGCACAGCCCAACCGATGCTCATGACGGAACCGCTCTGTCATGAGCATCGAAGGGGTTAAATGTTCAGGGTAAATAAATACCTGGGGGCATATTTACTAATAGTTTATGCAACGCTGCAAAGCAACATAAGTTGCTTTGAGTGGGTGGGAAAGAGCTGAACAGTAACATAATTACCACTTATACTGGTGGTCTTGAGGCTGCCTTGTGCAAATGCAAGCACTCTTGCGCCACGGGGCAAGGGTTTCTGCTTTACGGGCAGGATTGTTTTTCTGCACAAAAACAATATTTAGAGGCATATTCCTCTTTCCATGTGTGCTGAAGCTTTGGGAGTTTGTTTCTGAAAAACAAACAAAATGCGAAAAGTTTTGAGAATGGTCGTTAAAAGCAACCATCCAACAAACTTTTTGCACATTGATAGGAACTGCTGAGATGGTGGTTCCTTTCAATTTGCACTGATGACCGCTCAGCTGGCGGTCATCTCAAAATCTGACAGACGGTACTCGATTAGGGTGATGGAGTTAATGTCCTCCCCCACCCTGATGGACGGAGTACTGTTCGTCAAACTATAAATCAGGACCTTCATGTCCTTGCATTGACACTGGCTGCCAAAAATTACATTCCATTGCCGGAAATTCTTGAACTCCATCATACATTACAATGCACGTCTTAACTCGTGGAGCCATCACCAAAGGAAACAGTCCGTGGAGTGTGATAGCCAGGCCTGACCTACCCTCCCTATTCGACAGTCTGTACTTGTAAGTCGGATCCCTTATCCTAAATGTCCCAGTAAGAAGCAGTGGCGTAACGAAAGTTTAAGGGGCCCCCCTGCAATGTACACAGAGGGGCCCCGCTCCGGATTTAATACGGAGCGCTCAGGTTTAAGTACTGTGCTGAGGGGGCCCCCTGCAGCTTGGCCCCCCCCACACTGCTGGGGATGCGGGGGCCTGTGTTACGCCCCTGGTAAGAAGTACCAAAAGAAACATAGTCTTTTTTCTAAACTTTTTTTCCATTGAGTTACATACATTCAGGTCTACAGGAGTCCAGGCCTGACTGCTCCCATTGACATTCATTGAAATTGTTAACCCGATTTTTCTCCTCTTTTTACTCCTCTCTTGTTTTTCTTCTCATTTAATTGGTGCCTAGCTAAAAGATTTGGCCTGTTTGGACTTCACATTCTTTTATGTATGTGTCATGAGTTGTTGATCCTTTCAGCAGCCTCAGATTCAGTCTTAAACTCAGCCCAAGCTAATACATGGAGAGGCCATGATATTTTTACGGAGCCCTTGGTTGGCCCCGGAGGATCCCCTAATGGAAGTTTAGCCATATCACATATGAAAGACTTTGGCCTCTGTTTCACCTCAGCCTGCCAACAAGATGTCTTACTCCTCCCTATGCCCTACTCGCCAGCGCTATTTATGAGTCTGTCATTGAAGTAGCCTCAAGATGGCATCTGGCGCCCTAAAGACATCACCAAAAATAAATACATAAATAAACCAGCAGCTCAGAAGCCCCGGTTCATCTTTCCTGCCCCCAGCTATCACACTTACATCACATTGCAAGGAAGAGGTTGGCAAATGTCCTAGTACTGAGATAAAGTTGTCATAAAAAAAGAAATCCCTGCACCCCCTCCACCCCCCCAAACACACACACAAAAAAGCAAGCTAATGGGGGTCCAGATTAGATTTATTTGTGCTACTCTTCATTCGCCTTTTAAATTCTATCCTGAGAACAGCATGTCATATCGGTGTGTTAGGGAAAGGGAATCACCCGGTTGGGCGATATACAAATTTAACACAGGTGGTACTTGTGCAAGCTTTCCTCACACACAAAACGGGTATTGCATGGGGAACAGAGGTGCAAGAGTCCCTCACACAGAACATGCACAGCATGGGGAACAGCAGTGCAAGAGTCCCTCACACACAGAACATGCACAGCACAGCAGCAGCGGTCAGGGTCGGACTGGCCTATAGGGCAATCAGGCAGTGCCCGAAGGGATGGTCTGATAAATCAGTGTGTGTGCTGGTTTTTTGCCTGTTTGTGTGTCTGTTTTATGGTCTACTGGGCTCGCTTTTAGAGCTAATTTCCCCGATATCATAAAATATATAGCCAGCAGCAAGCTCAAATCCACACAGTCTTCCATAGAAAACATTTATACTGCGTGTTTTTTTACAAGTTCAACACTGTCCTAAGTTCCAAACATGGGCCACTTTTTTTTAGCTATCCGATTCACTTATGGGAGGCACTTTTTTATTTTGGAGCCCAGGTCTATTTTTTGTCCCATCCGACTCTGGCAGTGGTACGTTCGTCCCTTCTGTCTCTCATACACTTACTTGAGGCAGCAGGCTGAGCAAGGCCAGTTCCTCACCCAACTGAAACTATGCACGGAAGGGCATGCAGGCCAAGCTAGCACTGCATGGGCAACAAAGGTGCAAGCCTTCCATGTCCACCGAGAAAGGGTACTGACAGGCAGCAGCAGCCCTTTATACCCACACAGGTTCAGGAAGGTGCAGCAACAGTGGAAGCTTGCTACACCGAAGAAGTGCCAGAGCTTCTGAACAAAGCTTCAGGAGAGATCCGCAGACTCCTGTTCTCAGGAGTTTGCAGAGAGAGCCTTTCAGAGCTAAATGCTGTAGGCTCCAACATATTTCTCAAAGGGTTTCCAAGTTCAATCCAATTTGGACACAATCATCTGGAGGCAGCCCGGCCGCTGGGAACTTAAGACCACAAGAATAATTGCCTGTGTCTTCTCTGATTGGCTGCCCTCACTTCTATTCCATTAGGCTGTGTCTCCATTTATTTACCTTACCCCTTATCCCTCTAGTGATGGTCTGCTAGTCTCAGGAGAGTCCCATATTCCTTTCTGCGCAAATACACATTATAATAGGTTCAATGTGGTGGTGGTGGTGGTTCTGCCCTGTATTTCTTCGTACACCATCACTTCCACAGCAAACCACGCGGATCATCCACGTTGGACATTCACTGCCCATCTGACCACAGAGGGAGAGAAAAAAGAATGGCAGGTGAGAGGAGAACCGTGAAAATGTAAATTTAAATGGCCGTCTGGGTAATAGGACCGAATACAAGACAGCTACATGAAGGTATTAGAGAAGGGTACATACGTGGCCACTCTACAGTGCAAGGCTAGATTTCCCAGAACAACCCCTTATCTTAAGAGTGGACAGGGATGATCTGGTGTGTCTGGGGCCCCACCTTGCGAGGCAGTGACTATACACAGTGCAATTTGTTCATTGCTCACTAAGGAAGCATTGAAGGGATACTTTGAACTTTTAAAGCACCGTTCCCCCTTGCATTATTTTTTATCATCACTTGTTTGGGTATTTAAACAATTTGAAAATAGCTTTGCTGTAGTGGTGAAGGGGACAACAGGGGTCCTCAGAACTGTCCTAGTATTCCACTTGATTTTTTGTGGTAGGTGGAAGAGAGCACTACAAATTACATGGCGCCATTGTTTGTATTTTTGCTTTTATAGCAGGAATGAATATTTGTATTTTAAAGTGGCTGCAGCAAAGAGCAATTTGAAAAATCAAAGGCTTTTCACGTCTGTCTTCCAATTCTAAACAGATATCTCATTAGTAACACAAAAGTCCCTTTGTCGACCTGGAAAGGGTGTCAGAAAGATCTCGGAAAGACGAATAAATCAATTTTACTGGGATTGGAACTCTTGACCTGTAGATTGGAGGTTGATCTATGCATGGGGTACCCCCTCCTCTCCCACCGCCCCACCATCCTACAGAAAATGGAATGTGTCTCTTGCAAAGTCATTTTTCCCTGTAAAAATACTTGCCATTTTGTCACGTTTCAAGATTCTGCAAAGATCCGGCACGTAGAAGACCCTGGTTATCAGGGCACAAGTCAGGGTTGAACGAGGGTGTGTGAAGCCCCCTCCCCCCACTATTTTCAGATATGGCTTCCCTTTTCCCTTAGCCTGAGAGATGTCGCCTTGTGCCCCAACACTGCAGCTGTTTGCATTTGTAAACACTGTGACTTGTAGTGTGACTTGGCCTCGGGAGGTTTGTAAGCCTCTATCCCACTTGCAGCATCCCGTTTATTTGTGGGAATGACCCAGGAGCAGGTTATGTTTTAATCTCTCATCTGAGGAACAGAGAAATTAACTCCGTTAATCCAATTTAAAATGTGAAGCAAGTTTGTGAATTACAGGAAGTTAAAGAACACCAACAGGAAACAAGCATGCATTAACAGCAAGTTAAATGTTTAGAGAATGCACCCAGCACATTTTGTTTACTCACTAAAATTGTAATATACATCCTCCTCATGGCTGTTTAAAACATATTGTCCTTCAGCCATTCCTGAGCTCAGTTACCCCTCTAAGATGTGGAGGAAATATGTGATTTAGAAAAAATAACACAAAAATGGTTTTTTCATATTTTTTTGAGTGTGTTAATTTGTTGTTTCTGTCAAAATAGGTCTTTGATCTTTTATGTAAGGATTGTTATAAGGGGGTGATATCACTACTTGTGACATCACTTCCTGTGTCGTTATTTGTCCCCCATTATTTTCCTCAGGACTTGAGCCCATCTGTTCGTTAGGAAGGAACATCTTCCTGCACAAAAACTATGGGGCAGATTTACAAGCTCTCTTGCGCCACCGGTGCGTCACTGCGCATTTTACTGCTCCATATTTACAAGGACAGGAAAAGCCACCCTGCGTGACTTTTCCTGTCCTTGTAAATATGACCCCTTTACACGCGGCACTTTGCGTGATAGGGGCGTTCTGCAGCACGCATAGAAAGAGGAAATCGCCTCTAATGATTGTTTTTGTTCAGGAAGGGTTCCCTTCCTGCACATAAACAATCTCCCCACGACACAGGCATCCTTGCACCATGGTGCAAGGGTGCCTGCGCGTCGCATGGTAGCAGTTTATGCACCAGCGCAGGGGGAAGCACAGTGATGCAACATATTGTAAATATGTTGCATCCCTGTGCTTTGAAAGTGACTCAGTGCGGCGCAGCCAAATGGCTTGCGGCACGCACTGAGTCACTTTTTTGTAAACCTGCCCCAAAGCGTTCTTTCCTGCACAAAAGCAATCCTTCTTACAACGCAGGTGGTGCAAGGATGCCTGCGTTGGCCCTAGGCAGCACATTGTGCGCCAGCACTGGGAAGAGACTGGAATGCGCTGTATTATGTTAAATACGGCGCATTCCTGCCTTTTCCCTGTCACGCAACATTACTTTTTTTTTTTTATAAATATGCACATAAATGTCTGTGAGAAAGACAGGACAAGAGAATGGGTGTGTGACTGAAACACTTGCACGTTGGTTCCGTAAACATGGTGGCCCTCATTCACTAAAGTTTTGCGCACTGCATGCGTCATCTTACCATTTTAAAGGACTAACAGGCACATGCATCAAGGAAGGTTTTTGCGATTCCTTAATTGCGATTAATAAGGAATCGCAATTAAGGAATCGCAAAAGCCTATGCATGTAGGAATCGCTATAAAAATAGCGATTCCTAAACATTCCTTAATTGCGACTCACAAATTGCGAGTCGCAATTAAGGAATGCCTTCCTATTCATTCCTATGGGCCTACAGGCCCATAGAAATGAATGGGAGATTGCATGCGCAATTTGCGAGTACCAGTAGGTACTCGCAAATTGCTCATGCAATTTCAAGGTGCAAGGGTGTCAAAATGACACCCTGTTGCACCCCTGAAATTGTGATGTGCACCCATGTTGCGCACACACATGCCCCAAGGGCATGTGTGTGTGTAACCTAAAACTTAAAAAATGCATTTTAGAGCATTTTTCGAAGTTTTTGCAAATTACAGACAAGTTTTATTTGTCTGTAATTTGCGGTCCCAAATAGCAAAATCGCTATTTGAAAGTGCTTCTAGCATTGCATTTAAGGAATCGCAAATTGCGATTCCTTAAATGCAATCGCAATTTAGGAATTCGCAATTAATTGCGAATTCTTAAATTGCGCATAGGAAACACTTTCATGCATCTCCAAAGGCCAATTTGCGATCGCAAACGGCCGATTTTTGCGAATCGCACCGTTTGCGATCGCAAAAACCTTTGATGCATGTGCCCCTTTGTGCACAGTGCTAAACTGCGTTGTGTTGCACAAGCACCCACGCAGACTTTAGTAAATGAGCGGCGATAATTTATTTTCTACGGGAATGACCATCTTGCGCAGCGATCCGTAGTGGGCTCTTGGGCTGACACAGTCCTACCCCCAGGCCTTATAGATTCTGCTAGAGAGCTGTGTGAAGGGGGCGGGGCTTGGTGAGTCTGCCAGGTGCGCCTGTGCCCATCGCGTGCCTGTGGAAGGAGCCAATAATGCTCATGCTGAAAGATGCGACGTGCTGATAGTCCCTGTCAGCGCTTCCCCGCTCCCACCTCCACTTGATGAGAGAGCCTTCAAAGCACTGAGTCTGACGAACACGCAGAGTGGGGCCCAGTGAGCAGAGCGCGTCATTCATGTGCGGTTATCAGACAGACCCCAGGGAAACAAGCAGACGCGACACCTCTCTAACCTCTAACCTACTGTCAACGTTATGTACCTTTCCTCGCCTCCTTTCTTCCTCCCATCCATTGTTTTGCCCTCCCTAGCAAACCCAGCGGTCTTTTGCTCTTCCTCCTCCCCACTCAGACGTCATTTCATTCTTTCTTTCTTCCAACTTTCCTTCTACGGTCTTAATTGTGCCTTTTTCCTTTCCCCACTTGTTCCTTCCTTTCTGTTTTTTGGCCCTCACTTTTAACTTCCTCACTGCTATCCAGCCTCCTACCTTTGTCCTTATGTGTTCTTTTTTTACCGTTTCATCCATTTTAAGTTTTTTTATTAATTTGAGAAGTATTTTCTTTATTTTCACAGTTTTTTCTCTATTTCTTCATTTAAATCCAACACGCTTCTCCGTGCTCTACAGTGGAGCCATTTATTCGTGTTGGAGCAAATCAACTATGCAAAGTGTGTCATATTACCTTGATAAGTCAAAAATGTGTTGATAGATCTCAACCAGATTTGGTATCCAGAGTTTTTGTTGCACCAGAAAGAGTGAATTAGATGCCTTAGTTTTGTGCTGGAAAGCTGGGAGGTTGGGAACTCTAATACTTGGTGCCAGATTTGTGACAAACCCGGTGCAAAGTGTTGTGATGGGATTTACTTTCCAGTGGAAAGTGATTTGCGTGGGAAGTAGCTTACAGTAATGCAAAGTAGCATGATGTGCTGCTTTGTGTCAAAGGGGCATACCATGGGTGGTATATGTATATAGGCGGTGGAAGTAGGGGTAAAACAAACAATGTGACAATCTTAGAGGGAGTGTGAAAGAAAAGGCTACAGGATGTTTTTTTCTTGGTAACGCAACAGAAATTAAATACCTGTAAATTAAATGTACACATTATTTCAAATATGTCAGCAATTAGGGAAGCCCAAAAAAAGCAAATTTTTGTAATTTTTAAATGTGATAGAAACAAAGATTTTAGGAAGCCCAAAACAAATTAATATACTTGGTTATGTGCATGAAATATTCGGTGAAACTCGATTTCCACACATTATCGTTTGTGCATTATATAGTCTTATAAGTAAAACTGTGCATTTGTGCAAATTTAGTGGTCATTTCAATACAAAATATGTTGTCTATAAATGACAATGCGCTACCACATGATGCTTTAGAAATATATTTGTTACAGTGTGCTCCAAAATGCACCACCAGCTACATTCTATGCACTTACCACTCTCCTGCTGAATAGATTTGCTACACTTCTTTGTGTGATGCTTTCATTTTCCACGATCACAGTGATTTCAGTGATGTAACATTGGTGTCACCACCCCCACTCTGAAAATTGTTCCAGCACCACTGATTAGGAGAGTCGTATCCTAGGGAGGTTGAGTGGCTTGGGAAGGGATGATAGGGAGAGGGATGGATAAGAGGGTTAAGGGGGCTAGAGGGGCGGATACATGTGAAGATGAAGCGTCAGAGGAATCTGAAAGAATATAAATAAAAACTGGAAGAAGAAATTATCATTTCGGAGCGTGCTGTGTCTGTGGATGTGGGATGTACGCAGATGAAGGTCACATCTGAGGAGCACAATGCACACTGTGGGAACAATACCATGCAAAAAGGCATTCACGTTGAAGATGTATTTCAGACTGCACCAAACGTTCTCTGGACAGCAGGGGGGTTTCTGTGCTGTGCGGGGTCCAATTGGAGAGTGCTTTTCCCTTCTGCATGGTTAGATTTGGTGGGGGGTGCAAAAGCACCCCATCACCTGTCCCAGGGAATTATGATCTTCAAACTAGCAAAGTAGGATGGTTTTGAAAGACAAAAAATGACAGGTTCATTGAGCGAGTCCTTCTCCTTGGGGCTGGAGGCAATTGGCTGTTACCGTGGTGGATTCTGTCATTTGCAAAGGGTGCCCCAGGAACTACTGCATTGCAGTTGGATCACCTGGTTCCAAGGATTGTTTTTGTGCAGGAAAGAATCCCTTCCTACACAAAAACAATCCTGACCACAACGTAGGCATCCTTGCATCATGACACAACGGTGCCTATGTTGGTGCTAGGCTGTAACAAATGACCTAGCGCAAGGAATGAGCAAAAGTGCGCCATATCCTATTTATGCTCCCTCCCTTTCATGCAACGCAGCACAGCAAGTTCCCTTGCTGCATGAAAGGTTAGTAGATCCAGGCCCAGGTCTCTGTTTCTCATGAATGATTGCAGACAAAATGTTTTTTTGGCAAGGGAGGCACTCAAAGTACTTTGGCTCCTACTAACACCTTGGAAACTGAGGTTTAGAGACATGGTCGAATCCAGTGCTTAATTTGTAAAATATTAAGGGCCAGGGCTCTGACCAGGAGGCCACTGCAACTTGCACCACCCATTGCCCTAGTCATCGTTGCCAAAACAACTACCAACCATCTCTCTCGCATGTAAATGCGACAGTTCAGATTATTCCAGGTCCCCAAAGCTAAAGGAATGGCTGGGGAGGTAGGTATTAGCATTATTTTAATGTATATTGTAATACTAAACAACTGTTGTTCTGCTCATCTCCAAATTAGATGAGCAGCGCCACCATGTGGGAGACTGTTCTAAGTATGGTGTTGACAATTAGGTGCCGGAGCCGAGCACCGGAAACCAATTAAGTGCCAGTGCTGAGCACCGGAAAGCACCGGCTCAAATTATGCACTGGTCCAATCACACCTTAAAACCATGATATCTCTAGAAAAATAAGCCATTTAGAGATGGTCCAATTCAGTGTGTAAACCAAGGTCAATCCCATGTTGCTGCTGGGGTAAAAAAAAACATTATCCTAGCCAACGAAAGTGTAGAGCATCTTCGAAGATATTTTTTGTGCAACTTTAAAAAAGGAGCCAAAGGGGAGGTACCAAATATTTATGAAAGGCACTGTCATAATATTGACGACAAAAATATTGACCTTACAGAATATTGTGGCAACAGTATCAAAGACAACAATAGCATGAATGCAGTAGGTAGGTGTGGATTTATTATTCTTAACATCATTTATATATATCATACATCAATAATCTGGTAATAAACCCTTAAGAAAACATGAATGCTTAAAGAAGCAAAGCAGAAAACTCTGTATTTTCCCAAGTGTCCTTGAAAGAGGACAAGGGGGAAAGCCACAGATGTCACAGGAGGTACATTGGGCCTCACACACTTCATACACTGTGCGCAGTGTTCAGTTATCACTAGAAGTTGAGCGGAATATATATATTATAGCCCAAAATCACACAGCGATTAAACTCTTATGGGATCTAAGGCACAATCCAGAGCTAAACTTCAAAGTCATGGACGTCAGAGCGGCTTTACCTTGTAAGGAAACCGCCATTATATGCTGCATGCAGTATATCCTTGTTGGAGACACCATTCATACTCCACACAGGTATCAATGCCCTACATATGCAAGCCCAAACACACAATCTCCATGCAAGGGTAAGTGAAGGATCCCCGTTCCATGAGACTGAACAGATTAGTCAGAGAGAGTCAATAGATTCCTCAACCAGGTGTACACGGCCTGTACCCTTTTATTGGGAACTCAGCTGTAGCGGCGGCTCCTCCGCTGTAGAGGAGAAGCATCGCCCCCCTGCTGAGAGCCAGCTGAGGAAAACAAACAAATAAAATGATAATAAAACCAATTTATTAAAATTAAAATTTTATTTTCCCCCTAGAGCCAGCCAAGTCTGGGCGGGCCATGATGACAGCTAGGAGGAGTAGCGCACACTTTAAGTGCGCAAAGTGGTTTGTCCGGCCATCTTAGACTGGCCAAACCGGCATGCGCACAGATTCCCTGACATTGTATATGCGGCAATCCAAGCAGCTCACACCAATCCTGGCGCTGTTCTCATGCTACTTAGAGCAGCGCCATGATTGGGTGGGGAGTCTGTGCTGGTGTCTCAGGGACTGCTGGGACACCATCAGGAGAGAAGAGGAGCACCAAGGCGGCCGTCAGCGTCGGTGGCCGAACAGGAAAGTTTTATTTTATTATTTTCCTAATCCCCCGTCCGAGACTTGAGTTTTGAGGTGGCCGTCACTGCTCAGCTGCCAACAATCTTTCAATACCTTAGTTCTATGCAGCATTAGCCACTCTCCACATTGGAAGGGAGCGCTTTTAGTATACACCCGGCAGCCGGACCTTTTTCTCTGCTGTTGTAACTTGAAAAGAAACATGAAGCAAATCTTATTAACTCACACCACATTGAGATAAAATACACAGAGCAGATGGGACAAGGCTGCCATTTGGGTCCAAAACAATTCTATATTACTGCCCATTTATATGGCACATACAATAAGATGAATTACCTCCTGGAGCTTACATAATTTGTACTGCAATCCAAAGGAGGACCACAATGCATGTATAAAATTGGACATCATTTTCTCAGTGTCATCTACTTGTGTCATGCAATCTGTAAAAAGATCATTACATCACCATTCTGCTGTAATTACGTTTTGAATCGAGTTCTAACTGCACAATGCCGGCTGCACAGGTCAGGGTATTAAAAGCAGTTCTCTAAGGACTATAGATATAGCGAATTACACTGACATTATTTTCATGGCCTTTTTGTTTGAGTTTCCTATCTCTGAAAGTTCACAATCATTGGCTGATGGAGAGACATCTATGATCCTTTGTTTAGTTCACAGATGGTGCTCAGGGCAGGAGAGCAGAAATCTGAATGTGATCCCACATTTTAAACACGCAGCAAGTGCCTTTGTTTTACATCAAGTTGCGCAAAACATCAAGGGGCAGACTTATTAAACTTTCACGCAGCACAGCTAGCCATCTTGCTGCGCTGCGTGAAAGGGCAGGAATGTGCAGTATTTAACAGAATACGTGTGCTGGCGCCCTTTTGGCTGCTTAGTGCCAACATAGGCACCCTCGAACCATGGTGCAACGGTCCCTGCATTACAGGCAGGATTGTTTTTGTGCAGGATGGGACACATTCCTGCACAAAACAATCCGCAGAGGCATTTTCCTCTTGTTATGTGTGCTGCAGAATGCAGCACACATAGAAAGACGAACAAACGAGGAGAAATAAAGATATTTCTTCTCGTTATGCCTCACCTGAGGAGGCGTAGCATTTCAACACATTCCCATGCTAACCAGTGTTGGTAAATCTGTGAATGAGCCAAAATCCATGGGTGGATGCGTGGGGAAACCTACGCTCCACCCATGGAACGCTTTTTTGGGGCAGTGTAACGCAACACAGTGATTTGCTCTGCGTTGCGTTACTCTGGATATATCAAGCCATTTGCGTGTCTTGATAAATCCGACTTAGGTTTTGCATCGGCCTTGCACCCCCTTGCGTGGCGCAAGGGTGACGCAAAACCGTCATAAATATGCCCCTAAGATCTTTGTGTGTCACAAATTATGGGCTGCCCATTGTTTGATTTTGTTGGTGCTGTCCTCATCTCTGCTTTTTAGGTCGAGCCTAGAGTAGCGCGCAAGCGTTGCTCTGCGAGACTTTATGTAAGGGGCTTCAAAAAGCTGACCACACGCTCGTGCACAATGGCCTTTTCCGTGCGGTTACCCGCACGGCCGCCATCTGTTTGCAATTATCGTGCCCAGACGCGGGCGCGATAATTGAAAACACATGGCCATTGTGCACGAGCGTGTGGTCAGCTCAGCAGGCTGCCGCGCTCGCTCGCCCCCGCTCCTCTCTGATGCTGCCGTCTCTGCTGTCCAGCGCTTCACTTGTGCTGACGCTGCCTCCCTCCTCCCTACTCTGTCTTTTCTCTGCTGCAAGCAGGCAGCCGACTTCCCTCCCCCGAGTTCAGCTCTCGTTTTTGTTGGCCTGCCTCCGCTCGTGTTAAGTGTTCGTGTTTTGTTTACATCGTGTGGCGGCTTCATGAAGGGTTCGAGGCCGCTTCATGTGCTTGATTTTTTTCACGGCAGCCACTCTCTCTTGTGTTTCTATTTCCTTTTGGAGAAAAGAAAGGCGCATGGCTGCTTAATTTGCCATGCCCCCACCCGGCTTGTTTAGGACAGGCTTCTCATACAACATGAGCGTTGCTGTTTTCAGTCGCTCGGACGGCCATGTAAATCATCCCCACCATGCCTTGTCACTGCCACTTCCTACGCGGGCCGCACTCTGCTGTCAGCGATCTCTAAGCCTGCCTCCCGTCTCTTCCTCCGCCGTTGACCCCTCATGTAGCTTTCAGGGGTTTCCTTTCAATCTTGCCGGGAGAGTGAGCGGGGGTCGGTTACGTTTCATTCTCTCTCCCTCCTTCCGGACTCCGAGAACACGCCCAGCCGCACCATGAGTGTCGAGGTGTACAGACCCAGCTCTTCCTCACGGTGCTGTGAGGTGAACAAAAGAGGGTGCCTCACGACTGTGTTTTGGTAGGTGTTTGGGATCTGATTTTGTCCCTGTTGGGGGATACGGGAGGCACTGGGAGAGACCACGCCAGGCACAACTGGTTCTACATCTGCTGCCCCTTCGCCCGTATCGCATTAACATATGTACAGCTCCTAGATGTGAAGCTGAACTCGAGGGGGCACAGACACTCAGTAGCCATAGTGTGCTGCTGGGCGTGGGCTCTTCATTCATTTGCAACAGTGTTTATCTCCCCAAAATGTAGACCAGCGCAGCCTTTTTCTATATTGATCTTTCTGATCGCAAAATTGTTGTGCTGGATCTGGTTTTGCACATATAAACAGACAACTCTAGCATACTTTGCGCCGTTAGAGGCAGTAATCTGCAAAGCCGCTGTTGTGCATGCGCACGGTAGTTCCCATTATGGCTGTGATGTGTTTTAACCGTCTGTTGCGCGAGGGCGATTGCTTCCAGTCGGAGCTCTTGCAATGTAACACTGAATTCCAGTGTTGAGACTCTCACGTGTTGCAGCAGCAGAGAGCCAGGGTGAAAAGAAGTAGCGGTGGTGAAGAGAGGGTAAATTATGGTTGCAGAATGCCCCGGCTCAAAGATAGGCAGCTCAGCGAGGCATACTGCTGCAACAAGTTGTCACTACATCGGGTAAGTGAAAGCAGTTCTGGGAGTGCCACAATAAAAGAATGCATTCCCATATTCAATTGCTTAGTAGGCGTCTTACCCGCCAGCATCCCTCTTTCACACACCCCAATTCGGGTGGCACATGGAAAGCAGAAGCTGCTTGTGAAAGCTGGGTGAATTAATGCTCAGGGACCACGAAATGGCCTGTAACACATATCACAGGTTCTATCCCGCAGCTATTAACTCGCCCTTGTAAGTTGTGGCTCGCTGACCCCCGTTGACTGGGGTGGATGGAATGCAGAGGTGCGCCATCATATCCTGGTGTCACCCTCATTTCCTGGCATAGCAACAGCTGCGATCCAGGCGCAGCTCAATGGCACATGCCCTGAACAAATGATACCGCACTCTGCTCAATCTCCTTGTATCGTATTACAATTGAATTTAATTTCATCCACTTCAAAGAAGGATGAAAAGATAAGCTGATCATGCTGCGATAGAAACAAGAAACATCAGGTTTCACAGATGTGCTGCTAAATCGTTGCAGCGGACCAATCAGCATGTTCCATCTATCTCGTTATATTGTAATTGCAAGAAATACGAGGATTTGGGGATTCCCGAGGACAGTCATAATTTTCATGCCCAAGGAAACCTCTGCTATGAGTGCAAGCACTTACGTATGTCCATTGGCAAGGAGTCTAAATACTTTTCTTGCATTTTGATGATTCCAGGATCCAAGAATGTGATCTAGTCAGCCACCCAGGATAATGAGGCACCAACTTGAAGATTTTGAGGCAGAATAATGGAAATTTTGTTGCACAAATTTGCATTTTTTGTGGCAATTTGTCATTGTTTAGTTTACTGACATTCCTTGGTTTGTCATTAATTAAAGCACCAAAACCTCTGCATCTGCTGCCATTAATCTGTCCTGTCATCTGCCATTAATCTGTCCTGTCATCCGTCATCTGGAAAATTAGCATTTCGCGTGGCTTCTGTCAGCCCAGGTGATTCAAATATTAATACCCTTCAGGGATAATTTCTCTGCACTCTCCCTGCCTAGCCGGCTTCCATATTGACCTAGGGCAGCCTTCCTCCCCCTTTTTTGTATCCCTCTCCTGATGTTTTTCATCGCTTTTTTCGGGGATTGTGTTTACTCTTGGGGTTATTTCTGGGCATACTTTATCACAGGCACCAGTGCTTGCTTCATCCCCAGTCCCAACAACCTTGCCGCGTTCATGGTGTTTGTTAAAAACATTGTTTTTACATTGGCGTATATGTGCTTCCTTTACTTTAAAAATGCTTATAACACTTTTTTATTATAACTTTGCAACATGCTGCACAGAAGCCACGCTGCTCTACAACATAGCTAAAAGACATTGCCATGGCCAATAGCTCTGGCTAAACACTTATAAGGTCCCAAAGGCGAGACCTATTGGCTATGCCAATGCTTGTTCTAGATATCTTTATCCCAAAGATCAAGTAGAGGAGTAGAGAAGAGGTAGTATGGCACCAGCTATTAAAGATGTGTGGGTGACTACAGAATGACTTTGGGGGGGGGGGAGAACTGTATAACAAAAGAATAAAATATAACCTTATACGGGAACAAGGCCATGTTCCTCTTTATGGTCAAATTTTCAGTGACCTTATACATAGAGCAGAGTCATTTTATGTAATTAATAATTGCTGAATTGATGGCCTTTATGCTATCGATCTTTGAAATATGAATAAAAGGCTGAGTCAACACTGCTGGGATTCATACCCAAGACATGCATGCTCAATAGACGAAAGGCTGAGTTGGCTTAATGGAATTCAAACCTGTGACTTGCAGGCTGTATGTTCAACTCTGCAGCATGCAATGAGTTATCCGATTGTGGGGCATATTAGCAAGGGCTTTATCGCCGCTTTAGCGGCACTTTTTGCCGCTAAAGCGGCGATTTTTTTATCGCCCTATCAGCAAGCTGTCGCTAACTGGCGTTAGTGACAGCTTTCTGGCGATAGCAGCCCGTTTTCCCATCGCCTTGCATGCCAGCGATAATTATCGCTAATGACATGCAAGGTAGGCGTTCCCAACTAAAAGCGACTGAAAACAGTAGCTAACACAACTTCCCCCTATTAGCAACGCAGGCGAAGCGATAAAAAAATTCGCGCTAAGCGCGAATATCGCTAGAATTTAACACCTGCTAAAAACACGACTTACCTGTTTGTTGAATGGGAGGTGGATTGTCAGGCTAAGTCCACCATGGCGTTAATGCGTGAATATCGCTGGATTTCCAGCGATATTCACGCATTCACTCATCTATCGCTGGATATTTTATCGCATTGGAGATAAACGTTGCTAATAGCGTGTTATCTCCGCGATAATATCCAGCAATAGGCAGCAATAAAAAAAACGCGCTAAGCGCGGTTTGCGATAATTATCGCAAGTTGTTGCTAATATCCCCCTGTGAGACCAGTTCATAGATGGGCTACCAAATTAACCACAGAATAATTATAAGATCCTAAAACTGTTGAGCTTGTTTTCTTTCGATATAAGGAGCATACCTGGGGACGTGTAAAGACCCAGCATAGCAAGAAAGGATCATATCGTAGTTAGTAGAGAACCTGCAACCAGGTGCAATATCGAATAGGCTCTGTTCTGATATGGTTCAAGCAGCTTCAATAAACATGTTTGAAAGTGGGTCAGATAGGGTCTCAGGAGCATGTGATCTTACTGCGCACTAAAATAAAAAATTAACTGTGACTGTTGGAGGTACCGATTTGAATTATGATTTCAAGACCAGAAAGGGAATTTATCTTTTCTCACTGGAAGAAGATCAACTTTAGTTTCCAAGACAATGCATTAGTTGTCTTCTTAGAAAATAGTTGGAAGAAAGCTGAAGAAGACAGACTTTACCTTCTTCTTTAGCTAAACTAAAATACAGTGTGCAGTAGGAAATACACACTGTTCATGAGAGAAGTGCCTACACCAGGCTGTGCACTCAATTGCGGCAACTGCTTTATTATCATTATTTCAACTCTGTTACTGAGACATACCCTAACTTTGACTTGATTACATGCATTACGTAGACATACAATTATTCAACTCCATTCCTGAGAGGTGCTATTTCTTCTATAATTGCATCTGGATTATAATTTTTAATGTAAATATTTAAATCCTTCTTTCGTTCCATTAAATCTAAGAACAAAAGAAAATGACCTGAAAAGCTCTATAATTGATATTAATTGTGTATTTAAAACTAAGGAGGTTATTTTTTTTTTTAGAGTTTAAAAGGATGGGAGAACTGCTTTAAATTGCCAATTCACTTGCCCATCCACACTTTTGGTTCTCTTGCACCATTTTGTGGTAATGGTTTTCGATGGAAACCAATGACCTATTTTCCATTCACAACAGGGCCGCTGGCTTCGGTGCATTGGAAGAAGTGCTCCATTTAGGGAGGTCCTTTAGATTTTCCTACTCGGGACTGTCATACAAACATGGTGAATTTGGGCAGCAAAATCACCCAAGACCCAAATGCAGAAACAGGAAATGCACATTAGCTGGAGGGACACGGATCAAACTATAAATGACCACCTAAATATTTTTCTATCATAACAAACATAATATAAATCAAAGAACACCAGTGTTTATCTTTTATTTTATATTATTTTAACATACTTAGTTATGGTTATATTAATGTTCAAGGTTATTGTTAGGTGCAGGGATGGTTCGGGTTAGATTTTTTAAAAGAGTTTTAAGTTTAGCTTACTTTTTAAAATAAACTAAATGTAATTATATTTATTGAAGTGTACAACATTTTTTGACTCAATATTTATATGGATGTAGCTTTAGAGTAGGGATTTTCTGTATTTTTGTCCAATAAAATGTCATTAATTTTAATATGGCTGACTAAGACTAGTTTTAAGGTTAGAGTTAGGGTTCAAGTAAGCACATTAAATGAGGTTAACTTTTGGATTAAAGTAATCGGACATTCAGACTTGCAATACAGATTTTGACTTGGTCTGATTACCATTGATCAATGGACAGATCTGTATCTCTTTACTAATAATATACAGTAACCAGACATGGTTCTATTCGTATGGCCTTCATGGACCTTACATCGGCATTTGACCGGGTCAATTGGTTAAAGCTCTAGAATAGTCTCCTGTCCTTGGGTGTGGACCCTGATATAGTCTACTTTTTGTGTGAACTGCATATAAAGAAATCAGCAGTTAATTGCTTTAACTCTGATGGTTCCTTATCGGATTCTTTCAAACCCAGGTCAGGGTTCGTCAGGGTTGTATTTTACCACCATTTTCTGTTTTTGTTGTATATAAACAACCTAGAAAAGTCTTTGGGGACAAATACAGTAGATTCACTAAAGCCGCCAAACCGTTTAATCCTTGCTTTGTTATATGCGGATGATGCGGTACGGCTTTCCAGAACCCTGTTAGGTCTTCAAAGGTTATTAGACTTATTCATGGCTTTTGTGGATGCTTAAGATCTGTCCACTAATTTTAAGAAGCCTTATGTCTTGGTAACTGGCCCAAGGAACGATAGGACCAGAACCTTTTGTGTATAGGATCATGAACTTGCAAAGGTTTGTTCTTTTCCGTATTTAGGGGGTAATTTTTAACAGTGCAGGCACCTCCTCTGTTCTTTTACAAAACGAAAAAATATTAAGGGCCATAGCCTCAGTATCTGCTGTTTCTTTCAGGCTGGGCAAGAAGCCTATAGGTGCCCTTTTGAAAGTGTACCAAACAAAGGGGCTTATTTATGAGAGACTTGCGCGTCACTTTTTTTGACGTTCTGTTGGCGCAAGCCTCTCAATAATATCTATGAGGCGACGCAAAGCCACTCTGCGTGCCGTTTCATGGCCTCATAGATCTGGAGTAAGGCAAAGCAGCACAAGTCTCTGCCTTGCCTTTACTCTGTGTCAAGGAGGAATTCCATGGGCGTTGCGGTGGGTTTTCCCACGCAGCACCAATGGATTTTGATGCTGCCCCAGATTTACTTAATCACGTAAACCTGGGGCAGCACCAAAACCGTATACCTCCACAGAGCAGGAGTAATGAGGAGAAATATTTTTATTTCTTCTTGTCTTTTCCTCTTTCCATGTGTGCTGCACACAGAGAAAGAGGAAAACGCCTCTCTGGATTGTTTTTGTGCAGGAAGGTGCTCCTTCCTGCACAAAAGCAATCCTGCCTGCAACGGAGGCACCCTTGCACCAAGGTGCAACACCAAGGTGCAAGGGTGCCTACGCTGGCGCTAGGCAGCAAATTGTGCACCTGAACAGGGGGAAAGGACAAGAATGCATCGTATTACCCCCAGGTCCCTTATGTCCTCGTCCCATTCATAACAAAGTGGAGATAACCATCTCCCGACAGAAAAAAACAAGAGGAATGCTGGGACCCTAATACTGCCCCTCCCACCGGGAGTACATAAGCAGTACTTACCCAGCATCCCTCCTGTTCTTTTTTTCTGTCTGTCGACAGAATGACGTGGTGTGCTGGTGCTGCTCCTGCTGGGCTGGAGTGGCGGTGCTTTTCTTCTCCCCTCGCCCGGCTGCCTGGCTGTGCGGGCGTGGGGTTTCCCTGGGCTTTCTCCTGGCTTGCTGGGAGTCTGTCCCTGTTGGAGCCGGTGTCCTGCTTGTCCTCCCGGCCCTTTGCGGCTGGGGCTTGGTCTCCCGGGTTTCTTCCGGGTCGTGTGCTCCTCTTCCCGAGCCTGGCCGGGTGGGATGTGCTGCGCTTGCTGTGTTCCTGCCGGTCTCCTGGTGTGCTGGACGTTTGGGGTGGGGGCCTTGTTGCTGGAGTTGGCCCCCGCTTCTGGTGAGTCCCGCTTGCCGGGTTTTCATTTCCTTCTTGCTGTGTGTTCAGTCTCTTCTCTCCCACAGGATGGCAGGCTGTCTGTGCTGGTCGGAGGTTGGGTTTCGTGTTTCCCTTCCTTCGGTGCACGCATCGCTGCCCAGGTGGTGATGGCGCCAGCTGGAGAGTGGTGTCTCTGCCATGGAGCTGGTAGTGGGTTCGAGTCCGGACAGTGAGTTGCACGGCGGACTTTGCTTTGCTGTCTGTTCCTGCTGTTCCCAGTGGCGGTGGGGGCCTTGTTGTGCTGGTGGCCCCCGCTCTGGGTGTTTTCGCTCCTTTTTCTTTCGGGAGCCTCCGTGAACACCGCTGGCACTGGAGTCGGCCCTGGGATCTCCCTCAGGTTTGGGTAGGTGTATGGGAGTGGTTTCTCGACTGGGACACTGTCTTCCTGGTGGGGGTTCCGTGTCCTGTGCTCATTCCTTCCTCCTTTTTGCCTGCAGTAGCTCCAGTTCTGGCTCCTGCCCCCGCCTGCGGAGCGCGGATACGGGGGGGGGAGGTCGCAGCTTTTTCGGTGTTGCTGGCGGCCCTGAGGCGGGTGGCGTGCCTGGTACGTCTCCTGCCGCTGCCTCTTCCTCTTCTCCGGCTGGAGCTGGCCACTCGAGCGCTGTGGTTCTGGGTTCGGAGCTCGGCATCAGCGCAGATTCCTGTGTGTCCACGCACTTGGACTGTGTGGTGGGGGTTCCTGTTGGTATTGCGGGACTTCTCTCTTTGGGTCGCTGCCTTCGGGTAGTGCCCCTGCTACTGGCCACGCGTGCCTTCTGCCAATTTCTTTTGGGGCGCTGTTGGGGGGGGGGGGTCTCCTCTCTGTTGAGTTCGTTTGCTGGTTCTCTGTGCTTTTGGCATTCGCACTTTCTGTTTGGGGGCCTGCCCCGGGTTGGCGTGGATTCCTGTCGCTGCTGTGGTGGCAGGTTCCTTTTTCGCTGGCTCTTTCTGTGCTTGCTCCTGGGATGCCCTGTGTTGTTGGGGTCTCCCTGCCTGCTTGCTTGTGCCATGCCCTCTGCTGCTTGCTCTGGGGTCGGGGCCGCCTCTCGCTTCCTCGGAGGCGGCCTGTTGGGGTGCGCTTCTGGTCCTCCCTGCTCTGGGCTCCTCCGCGGCTCCCTGCCCCCGGCTGGTGGTGGGACTGTGTTCCTGCTCCTTTGGCGGCTGCATGGGGGGTCCTGTTGACTCCCCTGGGTTCCTGTTGGCCTGCCGGGATCATCCCCGCTTTTCTTTGCTGCCCCTATGCATCCCTGCTTCTCGTGGTGTCGCGGGTGTGGGTGTTGTGGCCTGGCCTTGGGTGTGCTGGGTCCGTCTGTCTGACTGCCCTTTCTCGGGGGGCCTTGAGTCCGCTACGGGCAGCCTGTTGTGTTGTGGCTTCTGCTCCGCTTGGGTGTGCTGGGGGTTCACCTCCGCCTCCTGGCTTCTGCGTGGTTGGTCGGGGTTGGTGCACGGGGGCTTCTGGTTCCGGGCTTTGTTCCTCCTGTCCCTTGGGCTGCGCCTGGTTCCTCTTGGGGCTTCCTGGTGTCGTGCCTCCCCTCTGCCTGCGGGTCCGGTTTGCGTTTTTGTTTTGCGGGCTTCTGTCCCGTTCTGTGGGCCTCTCTGTGTTCCAGGGTTGCTCGTGCTGCCTCGTGTGAGGCTGTTATGTTCTCCTTTGCTCCGGCCTGGGGCTTCGGGTGTTTGTCCCGGGGCCTTCTGTGTGCTTGGGTTGCTTCTGGGATCTGGCTGGTTGGTCCTGTCTCCTGCTGCTTGCCTCATCCTTGCTGGGTGCTTCTGTTTTTGGTTGCTCCTGCCCTGGCACTCTCTGTGCTTGCCTTTGGCTTGCTTCGGTGTTTCCTGGCCGCCCCTCCTGGTTCTGCCGATGTTCCTGCTCTCGTCTGTTCTCTGGGGTTCCGTTTGGTCGGGCCTGGTTTGTTCCTGTTTGGGACCGCCTGGGGGTGCCTGGTATGGGCTTCTCAGGCTGGTGTGGTTGGGCACATTCTCTTCCTTTCCTTGGCCCCCCCGGGTGTGTTTCCGGTGGCGGTTCGCCTTTTGGTCCCTGGGGTTCGTGCCGCTGATGTTTGGGCCTGGCTGTCTTTCGCTGCTGCCGAGTCCTTGGCGTGGCTCCTGTTTCCCCTCTTCTGTTCTGCGGTTCTCCCGATTGGGGGTCTGTCTGCGCTCTGGGTGCGTTTGCTCCCTGGGGGGTCCTGGTCTCGTCTGGTTCCCGTCATGGGTGCCTGGCTGGGTGTCTGCTAGGGCTTTCCCGCTCCTGCCGGTTTTGTGCGACTATTGGTCGCCTTTTTCGGCTCTGCGTCCTTGCCTGTCTCTTTGTGTGTCCTGGCGGGGCGCTGTGCGACTTTGTCCTTCTGGGTTGCGGTTCCCCTGTTAGGACCTGTGTGGGGTCCTGGTGTTTGATGCTTCTGGGTTGGCGTGTCCTGGGTTGCCTCCTGTTGCTCAGGGTGTGACGGCTTCCTGCTGGTTCGGGGTGGCCTCGGGTTGTGCCTCCTTGGCTTGCTGGCTGTGCTGTCGCTTTTCGGCCGGCTCTGGGGTGTGTTTTGCTGGGCGTTCCTGGTTCTTCCTGGTTCTGGTGTCCTGGCTCGCTCCTGTCTTCCCTGGCTTCCCTGGGCTTTGTTCCCGGTGTGTGTCTGTTTGGGTGCCCCCCCCCTCCCCTTCTCTGGTTGGGGTGCGGTTCTGTGGTGTTCCTCTTGCCTCTGTGGGGTCCGCCCTCCTGGCTGCGGGTTGTCTGGGGGTTTGCTGCTGCTTGGCCCTCTGCCTTCTCTGCTTCCTCCGGTTTCTGCTTTGGCGGTTTCCTCTGTTTCTTTTTCCGGCCTTCTGTGTGATCTGACGGTGGTGTGCTGGGGGTCCCTGGTCCTCCCTGCCCTTTGCTTTGGCCTGGGCGCTGCGTGGGCTCCTTCCGGGGGTTGGTTGGGCCTGCGGGTCCTCCTGCATCGGCGGGTTGCTTGGCTGTGGTCCTGGCTTCCTGATTCCTTTTGTGTTGTTGCCCTGGTTTGTGCTGTTTTCTTGTCTCCTCTCCGGCGTTGCTGGGGTTGGGCATTGTGGGCTTTTGGTCTGGGTGCTGTGCATCCTGGGGCCGTTTTTTTCCGCTGTTCCTGCCCTTGCTACGTGCTTGGCCTGGGTGTGGGGTGCCTGTGCGGTCCTCCGCCATGTTGGCACCTGTTTTTGTCTGCCCTCTGTGGTTCGGTGGCTTCCTGCCTGGTTGTTTCCTGGTTTGGGGGCTGCTGCGTGTTCCCGGTTGCCCTGGTCTCCCGTCCTGCCTTGTTTTTCCCTCCCTTTGGGGTTGGGGTTTTTGGGGTTGTGGCCGGTGGCCCTGTCCCCGCCCTTGTTGGGCTTGTTCGTTGTTGGTTTCCGGTCTTTGTTGGCCTCTCTTTTGTTGGTCGGCTGTCGGCTGGTTCTTTCTGGGGGCGACTCTGGCCTGTGGTCTTTGGGTTGGCCTCCTCTGCCCCTGCTGTTCTGGGTTTGGTGGCCTTCCTGGTTTGGTTTGCGACCTCCTTCCCTGTGGGGTTTTTGGCCTCCTGGGGTTTCGGGTCTCTGTCTCCTTCCCTGTCCTTTTCGGTTTGGTTGGGGTCTCGCTCCTGTTCGGCCCCTGGGATCTTGCTGCGGCTCCTCCCTCTGGGCTGGGTGCTTGTCGTTTGGTGGCCCTGGGGGTTCTGGTTTTTCTTTCCTGGTTCCTGGGCCTCCTCGGCGGGGGTTGGTTGGCTTTCTCCTCTGGGCTCTCTGGGGCCGGGTCGTTCGGTTTGGTGGGGTGGGCCGGTTTCAGGCCTGTGCTTTCCTCCTTCCTTGTTGGTCTGGGTGCTTGTGCCTGCGCTCTGTTGGCTGGTCTTGGCTTCTTTCTTTGGCCTTCTTCGGGGCGGTCGCGGTTTGCTCTGTCTGTGTGGCTGCCGGGTCCTGTGTGCCTTCCTGGTGGGTCTGGCCTGGGCGGCCTTGTCCGGTGGGTTTTCTTGGCCGTGTCCTTTGGGTCTTGGTCCTGGTTCCCCTGTCTCCGGTTTCTCTGGTTGGTGGCCTCCTGTAGGAGAGTAGGATCTGCTTCACATGGGTACCCCCACTTTTTGCTGATGCTTCACTGTTTTTCGACATTAGTCTGGCTGGGGCCCTGCTAATCAGAACCCCAGCCTAACTGCTTCCTCTCTAAAATGGTTTCCATGTGCCTTAGGCACATCACTGATTGGGATCTGGAGTGCCCTTATAAGTCCCTAGTATATGGTATACTATGTACCAAGGGCATAGGTACCTCAGAGGCCTGCCAGGGGCTGCAGCATGTATTATGCCACCCCTGGAAGGCCATCCAAACTGACACCACAGGTCTGCTACTGCAGCCTGGGTAAGGTGGTGCATGCACCCCTTACTGTGATATAGGTTACCTATATCACGAAATACATACACACATATAAACCTATAAGTCACTCCTAAGGCAGGCCTTATCAATCCTAAAGGCAGAGTGCATGGTTCCTATGTGAGAGGGTGCCCCTGCATGAGCAGGGCCCCTCTGCAGCGTTCGGAGACCATCTCTGATGCTGTTTGTAGTGCAGCCTGACCATATACTCTTAAGCGCATTATATCCTCGCGGTAAAATGCTAACTTTGGAATGGCTGCACCTAAACATGTCGTGTTTGGTGTCAAACATCTTGGAATACTACCCCCCGCCAATCCTGGCGGCGGGGGTAGCATTCCACCCTTCTAGAGGGAAAGACATGTTAACTCTGACGAGTCCGGTAACTTCTGTCCAGAGCCCTGGCATCACAAAATGGATGCTGCTGCCACAGACACGAGTCTGGCCTCCTGCTGCTGGACGAAACTCCGGCAGGGGAGGCCTGGACAATAGGTTTCCTGTCCCAGGGAGGTGTGACCACCTCCCCAGACAGGATAATGTGTATTGGGGCTGGGCGGGAGCACTTTCGGGTGCTTTGAAGTCCTGCACTGGGGGCACATTTGGTGTCCCTGTGCATACCCCAGTTCAAACCGGATCAGGGGCTTGCAGCCCCTGCTTTGGCGCGAACTGGACAAAGGGAAAGGGGTGTAGCCACCCCTCTGCCCTGACCCACCCATAGGTGGGGCCACAGAGTAGTCCAACCCCTATTTTTAGAATAAAGGTAGGAACCCAGTCCTTAGGACTTTAGATTATACCTGGACGAAACTCTGAAACTGAATCCTGGACCTTCGACGCTCTACGACAAGATTAGAGGACTGAAGAATCTCCCTTGGGGTCAAGGAGTGACTCCCTGCTTGGCAGGCACCAAAGAAGCATCTGTCCGGTTCGCATTTCTGAAGCTCCCGTCGGACGCCGAAGTCATCGCATCACCAGAGGTGGATTCTCAGACTTCCCGAGGCTACCCTGAGTCCCCAGCAAAGCTGAGGCCCGTGGCTATCGTGGGTGACTTGAGACCGTGACCCCTGGACACCGAGCACATTTGCAAGTGCATCCTCTTCTGGGTCTCCCAAGAAGTCGTGCTTTGGGCTCCGAGTAGCCCTAGCCTCCAGCACCACCTGCACCGAAGATCACTGGCCCCCACTCCACGAGTGTCCTGTAAGCCAGATCCACGTGCGGCGTCACGAGGCTCCTTCGCGGTCGCTAGCCCGTTGGCTAGTAGCCCTTAACGAAGGCCAATCCTTTTCTTACTTGGCATCCTGGTTGCTCCAGGCCTGCCCTCACTTACCCTCGCTGGGTGAGTTCCACAGACCTTGCTGGTCTGCACCATCGATGATCTACATCTTCACCGAGACTTGCCGTTGCCAAGGCTGGTTGGGTCCAATCCGGTCGCCGACACCTCAGCACTCGACAGACATGTACCAGCCCGAATCCTGCTCCTGGTCGCCGACAACGCCTCCTGGACCTCGTGGCTGAAGAGTCAAGACGACCGTCAACGCACCTGAAGCACTCGACATCGGTGGGCATCTGTCCATCGCCTTCCTGGTCACTGGCTAGTGACCCAGACTCTGTCCCCTCTGCTTTCAGGTTCTTCAGAACTCCGATCCACTCTTGGATCCACCCGGACACTTTTCTCTTGGCCGCCAGCAGCACTTTGCAGCAGATCGCCATTCGAATCGACGACGAAACCCGACCCCGAAAGGCACCTATGCACCTGGCTTCCCTGGGTGAGGTAACACGAGTACTCCGGTGCTCCCGTGGGTAGAGACTCTTCAAAGTCCTAGATCTCAAAGGGTTTTGTCCTAGTCCTCTTTTAAGTGTCCCTTTCCTCTATTTTCCCGATCCCGACTTTCTCCGTAGAAGTTAACGGCGTATCGCGGGTGTGTATTTACACTGCACGCGTCTCCCGTGGGTCCCCTGTGTCACTACCTTGGGTGGTTCCTTGTGGTCCAAGCACTTCTAGAGGCTCTAGGCCTAGTGTCTAGTTCAGTCGTGGTTCGCATACCACTTTATTGGTATATGGTTTGGTACGCCCCTAGGGCCCAAACGTGTATTTGTGCTATTACTGTGATTTAATAACTTATAACTTATGTACTTCGAACTCTAGCCTCATAAAGAGACTAGAGGGGTGTGTTTAGCAATAAATACATATATTTTGAATATATACCTGGTGTGGTGCTCTTTCATTTGGTCACTCAAGAGATTATAGACTGGAAAAACAAGCTGCTTTACATTCCTTCAAGACTTAGCCTGAAGGCTGCTCTCCATAGCTACCACTAGGATAGCTTTCAATAAGGTTGTCTTTAACCTATCTCCAATAAGGGGTTGTTTGGACTGGTGCAAGGTGCCCACTATAATTAGTGGACAGCATATACCAGGCCAACTTCTCACATTGGTGGCAGCGGTGGGATTCCAGCTTGCTATTGTTTTACCAGATAATCTCAATTGAATTGATCAACTGAAAACCACTAAAGGTACCTAAGGTACATATAATTTAAGCTTAGAATACAGTAAGTTCTACTGAACTTAGAGTTGTGTGTTAAGGGATAGCACAACCCTTTCTACAACTCAAGAGAGTTTAGTAGGCCACACTAGAGTAGGTAGTGCATACACCACACCACACTAGTAATGTCTTTAAGGGCAGGATCCAAAGAATCCTTGCAGGAAGCCATTGAGCTTCCACCCTCCAAGTATGATACACTCCCATTCTTGGAATTGAGAGCTTTATGTAACTTGAGAAAAATAAGGACAGGCCAAAGCCTCCACCACCCAACACCTCAAGGAGTTGTTGGTGGCTTATGACCTTAGTAAGCCTGAAGGGACTGAAGGGGTAGGAGCTGAGGGTGGGGCAGGAGAAGAGGAGGACGCTAGGGGTACCAATACCCCCAGCCCCCCTCTGAAACTGGCCAGGAGGGTGACAATGACCCTGACCTGGAAAACCCAATCCCTCCTGTGGATGATGATGAGGATGATCAAGATGATGCCCTCTTTGTCCCCCAGGAAGGATTAAGAGTGTGCCCAGGAAGTCTAGATCTCCTTCTCAGGAGTCTAACCACTCTGGCACCTCTATAGGGAGCTCTGTCTCTTCTCACAGGAGGGAATCCTCTCATGAGAGGAGAACCAGACTGGTCCAGTATGAGGAAACTCAGCTGGAAATCAGAAAAAAGCAATTGGCTTTAGATAGGGAATCCCTAGATCTCCTTAGAGAGAGAAGAAAGTTGGGACTAGAGTCCCATGGTGGCAGCCATGTCCCTAGAGACAGGGAAAGGTCCTATGACCATAGGAACCTGAGCAAGATTGTCCCTCCCTACCAGAGTGGGGATGATATCCACAAATGGATAACTGCTTTAGAGAGGGCCTGTAAAGTACAGAAGGTCCCTCAGGAGCAGTGGGCAGCAATCTTGTGGCTCTCCTTTGCTGACAAAGGTAGAGATAAGCTCCTCACTGTTAGAGAGGAGGATGCTGATAATTACAAGGTCTTGAAGAGTGCTCTTATTGATGGGTTTGGCCTAACCACTGAACAGTACAGGTTGAAGTTCAGAGACACCCAAAAGCACAGACTCAAGACTGGGTAGACTATGTGGATTGTTCTGCCAAGGCTCTGGAAGGCTGGTTGATGGGCAGTAAGGTGTGTGACTTCTCAGGATTGTACAATCTGATAATGAGGGAGCAGATTCTTAATAACTGTCAAAATCAGCTGTTGCATCAATACCTGGTAGACTCTGATCTGACCTCTCCCCAAGAATTGGGAAAGAAGGCAGACAAATGGGTCAGAACCAGGGTGAAGCAGAAGGTACAGAACCAAGGTGGGGAAACCAAGAAGCAAGATGCTAAGAACTCTGACAAGGGTGGGGAGAAGGGTAAAGATCAAAAGTCTTCATCAGGCCCCCAAAAATCTTCTTCTGGTGGGGATTCACAGTCTACCAAAGGTAAAGGCCAAAGAAAACCATGGTGCAAGGTCTGTAAGCAAAAGACCCACTGGACCAGTGATTGCACCAAGTCCAAAGACTCCAGTCCAGCACCCACCAATGCCCCTAAGGCACCTGTTCCCCCTAGTACAGTTGGTGGAAGTGCTCCAGCAAAGGGTTTAGTAGGGTTCACCCTGGGAACTGAGTTGGGCTCTGACTTAGTCAGAGAACTGACTCAGGCTGTGTTAGTCTGTGATGGAGGCATGGATGTGACCTCCACTGTGAGTCCCAGTAATCTGGGCAAGTACAGACAACAGCCTTTAATTAATGGACGTGAGGCTTTGGCATTTAGGGACACAGGGGCAAGTGTCACAATGGTGACACAAGACCTTGTGCTACCTGGGCAAGTTATGCTTGGTGAGATGTACCAAGTGACCAATGCTAGCAATGTCAGAACAGACCATACTCTGGCAGTTGTTAACTTCTCCTGGGGAGGGGTAACTGGCCTTAAGAAGGTTGTGGTAAGTGCAAACCTACCAGTCGAATGCTTGCTTGGCAATGACTTGGAGACTTCTGCTTGGGCAGAAGTGGAGCTCAGGACCCATGCAGAAATGCTGGGGATCCCTGCAGATGTGTTTGCTGTGACCAGGTCACAAGCCAAAATGTCTAGCACTGAACAGGCCTTGGATTCTGGAAGAATGGACCAAGTGCCTTCCAAGAGGAGGAGTAGTAGGGTTAAGGCAGTGCCTTCCCCTTGGCTCAGGAGGAAGATCAGTCCCTTGAGGGGGATGATCTCAGCCCTGAAGAAGGAACTGTCCCAGAGGAACTTGAACCTGACCAGGTTGAGTTCTTGGGGACAGGGGGACCTTCTAGGGCAGATCTGAGCCAGGAGCAGCAGAGCTGCCCCTCCTTGAACCCCTCAGACAGCAAGCTGCTGCTGAGACTGCTGGGAAAGCTAGTGGTCCCCATACAGTGTATTGGGATGATGGACTCCTGTACTCAGAGAGTAGAGACCCCAAGCCTGGTGCTACCAGGAGGTTGGTAATACCTTTGAAGTTCAGGGGCTTCCTATTGACCCTAGCCCATGATATTCCCTTAGCAGGTCACCTGGGCCAGAACAAGACTTGGGACAGAATTGTCCCTCACTTTCACTGGCCCCACATGTCTGAAGACAGTAAGGAGTTTTGTCGCTCCTGTGTAACCTGCCAAGCCAGTGGCAAAGCAGGTGGCACTACAAAGGCCCCCCTGATACCACTACCTGTGGTGGGGGTGCCCTTTGAAAGGGTAGGGATTGACATTGTTGGTCCCATGGATCCCCAAACAGCCTCTGGGCACAGGTTTATCCTGGTGGTAGTGGATCATGCCACCAGGTACCCAGAAGCTATTCCCCTCAGGACCACTACAGCACCTGTGGTGGCAAGGGCCCTCCTGGGAATCTTCTCAAGAGTGGGCTTCCCTAAGGAGGTAGTATCAGACAGGGATGCTAACTTCATGTCTGGGTACTTAAAAGCAATGTGGAAGGAGTGTGGAGTGACTTATAAGTTCACCACACCCTATCACCCACAATGCAATGGTTTAGTTGAGAGATTCAACAAAACCTTGAAGGGCATGATTAAAGGGCTCCCAGAAAAGCTTAGGCGTAGATGGGACATACTCTTGCCCTGCCTTTTATTCGCATATAGGGAGGTGCCTCAGAAGGGGTTGGTTACAGCCCTTTTGAACTTCTGTTTGGCCACCCTGTGAGGGGTCCACTGTGCTTGGTGAAGGAAGGATGGGAGTTACCTCTCAAGCCCCCAAAGCAAGATATAGTGGACTATGTACTTGGTCTCCGCTCCAGGATGGCTGAGTACATGAAAAAGGCAACCAAAAAACCTTGAGGCTAGCCAGGAACTTCAGAAGGCCTGGCATGAC